>DWLH01001192.1:0-13931 GCA_018249795.1 Heliconius telesiphe telesiphe
CTCCATAATTGTATTTGAGAATGTTTGCATTGGTTGTACTTTGACCTAATTTTAAGCCTTATAATATTTTTGTGTATTTGTAACGTTTTAAGTAAATCCATATTTTTTAATTTTGCAATCATTATGTTATGAAGCTGTCCACTATTGAATATACTAATTGGTTATTATTCTTATACAGTCCATTTCTCTGAGTTTTTTCATGGTGGGCGGTACTAAAAGGAAAATGTTCCTTTTGGTGGGCGGAATGTTCAATGTTCAAAATTAATTATTAACTCGCAGTCGATCCCAACATCATTCTATAAGTAAATAAATATTTTGTATCTGCTATCTCGCGATAGATGGGGTTGGATCGAATTGAATCGCGATATCGTTTGGTTAGATTGCTATGTATAAAGTTTTTTAGTTATATTAAACAAATGCTCTCGCTCTGAGGTACTTCGTTTTATTTAAAGTATCCCAGGCTCCAAGGTATTTTGTACCCGAATTGTACATAAGTATTTAAGTTTTCAAGAAGTTAATATTTGAGATAGTAAAAAATCGATACTAGTAACGCTGTCTATTGACAACTAATAGTAGGTACTAATGAATCTTGATAACGCAAAAAACGTTCTGTGGAGTTAAACACTAATTACGACGGGAGGAATATTAATCATTTTAATACTAAGAATATTAATCATTTTAATACTAAAGATATAAGTATTTAAGTTTTCAAGAAGTTTATATTTGAGATAGTAAAAAATCGATACAAGTAACGCTATCTATTGACAACTAATAGTAGGTACTAACGAATCTTCCACGGTGTGCCTCCATACCTGCGCCGCGTCATCGTGGCTTACCTGTCCGAAAGGTCTGTGACCTTTCCCGCTCCTGGAGGAGGTTGGGAGGTGTTTGGTGTGTCGGCCGGTGTTCCACAAGGATCGGTGCTGTGTCCGATCCTCTGGAACATCGGCTACGACTGGGTGCTGCGAGGCGGCACTCTGAGGGGGATAAAGGTCCTCTGTTACGCCGATGATACGCTGGTCTTGGCACAGCAGAGGACCTATCGGGAGGCGGCCATCTTAGCTACGGCCGGGGTGGCCGAAGTCGTGGGCCGCATCAGGCGGCTCGGTTTAGAAGTCGCCCTAAACAAGTCCGAGGCATTATATTTTCATGCTCCTCGAAAGGGCCCACCATCTGGGACCCACATTACCATCGGTGGCACCGAAATCGGCGTCACGAGGTGCATGAAATACCTCGGACTTGTTCTGGACGGTCGATGGAGTTTCCGGGGCCACTTTACATCTTTGGCCCCGAAACTGTTGAAGACGGCGGCGGCATTGGCGGGCCTTTTGCCCAATGTCGCCGGGCCGAGTGCCTCGAGCCGTCGGCTGTATACCGGAGTGGTCCGATCGATGGCCCTCTACGGTGCTCCCGTATGGGCGGACGCCCTGAATCGGCACAACATCACCCTGCTGCGACGTGCGCAGAGGGTGATGGCCAACCGGGCGATACGGGACCATCTCCGGTGAGGAAGCGTGCGTGCTGGCCGGAGTCGTGCCGTGGGACCTGGACGCGACGTTTCTGGTGTCGGCCTATTGCCGGCGTCGAGGCCTCGCGTCCGTGGAACCGGCAAGCCCAGCGCGCACCGAGGAGGAGCGGGAAGCCGCATTGCAAGTGTGGGAATCCCGGCTGGCGACACCAACTGCCGGCCGGCTGACGATCGAGGCCGTTCGTCCAGTGTTCCGCCAGTGGTTAGCGCGGCGTCACGGCGTCCTAACCTTCCGCACGATACAGGTACTCACGGGGCATGGCTGCTTCGGGGGTTACCTGTGTCGGATTGCCGGGAAGGAGCCCGACGCTCGCTGCCACCACTGCGACGACTGCCTCGATGAGACGGCCCAGCACACGTTGGAGGTGTGCACAGCCTGGGCGTCTCAACGTCGCGCTCTGCGCGACGTCATAGGGAACGACCTCTCCCTGCCGGCCGTGGTCAAGGCCATGGCCGGCAGCGAGACGCGGCGGAACGTGCGAGGGAGGCTATTTCCGAACTTGCCATCCGCCGTAAGAGACCGGGTCGCCGGAGGGCGGCACACGACCGCCGCCTTCCGCCCTAATGAGCCAGAGGGCGGTCAGCTTGGGGAAGCTGGCCGCCTACTAACCTGGCCCGAGTAGTCGCGCGCAGGACTGCTCCCGCGCGCTACTCCGAGCAGGCCGTCGAGGGTGACCACACACCCTTGACTCCGCGACGTGCCTTGCAGGCTCCCGCCGCCGCGTTTCGCGGACGACTATTGTCCCCGCGTCTCGCGGCCAGCGGCGGTCGAGGAGGAGCACCGTGAGGTTTTAGTGGGTATTCGGACGGCCTACATCTGCCAGTCCGCGAGCCCCACATAACCCGCTCGAGTCCCCACTTGGGCCGGTATCCGTAACAGGATTTACTCACGATAAAAAAAAAGAAAAAAAAGAAAAAAATAATGGTACTAATGAATCTTGAAACGCAAAAAATGTTCTGTGGAGTTAAACACTAATTACGACGGGAGGAATATTAATCATTTTAATACTTTAGCACAACATCGTTTTCGGTTCGTATAATTATATGTTAGGTGAAATTTAACATAAAAACACATTTTTAAACTGTCCTTAATTTTAAACCTAAATAGATGGCGCATCTGAGTAGATGGCGCATCTGAATAGATGGCGCATCTAAATAGATGGCGCATCTAAATAGATGGCGCTTTGCATAAAAAATATATATATAGTTTGGTAAGGTTACCGCTACACTCTATCAAAAAATAATGTACTTAAACTTTTAAAGATATTTATATTTGAAAAAAAAAAGAAACATACGAAATGATATCTATTGACTACATATGATAATGAATGTTGATAACGCATAAAACATGTTGTTGAGTTATTATTTGCTAAACGTTAATTACGTCGTGTAAGTGTAATCTATACTTATAATAAATTTAACATAAACATAGTAGTATTTTTCTAACAATGTTCGAATGGTTACAGTTCAATTGTAAGTCCAATAGATGGCGCTGTGCATAAAACGTCGTTTTCTGAAAAGCGCTGGCAAAATTCTGGGCAAAATAATGACTTTAGAAACGTCTTATTTATTTGATTGTTGATAAACTTACGTAAGTTACGTTTTTAAAGTACAATTGTTCATAGTACTAACTACAACGTAAACTAAATTGAATTGTTGGTGAAAATTACCTTCGTTACAGTCTAGCTTAATTCGTAATTATTTAACACAGTGATAAAGAATGACCTAATATTCAAAGAAATATTTTGAATAGGTTCTTCAGTCCGTTCGTTCGTTTATGTTATTAATATTTTTTTAAGAAACGTATAAAAAAAATAACTTTTGTGAGCAACCTCTAAAAAATTGTGTCTCAAGAAAAAAATGCTCTGACACTGTTTATAAAAATATCCCGCAGTATTTTTTCATAACTTACAAGCACACGTACCGACATTGCACTATTGCACCTGTATGTTGCATGTATGTATGTGCCAAGGATATTTTAGGGTACATACATCAAAATTCTTATAAGATAACTTTGTTGTTTGTCCGTCTGTCAAGACTATTTTGTCGGTTAAAGGTTAGATACCTCAATGTTCAAGTCTATATTCCCTTAGAGCATTTAGTACATCAAAAAAAGCAAAATATCGTTTACGATTAATATTATTTTATGTTAAGAGATATTTAACATAAAACGGTATGTTTTATCAGTTTAACATTTAGCTCAATAGATGCTGTGCAATTCTGAATCAAGAAATGTATATTTGAGAAAGTAGAAACAGAATTCTAAGTATATTGTTGCGTTATTAATTATTATTTGTAAAAAATGAATTACATCGGAAAAGAATAGTAATAATCTTAATACTTTAGTAAAACATATTTTCGATTAACATAATAAATTTTTAAGTGTTTTAGTTAATCTACCCATATAATGAATCTCTAGAGGAGCCGTTTCTGTTCATTGAAAATATTAGAAAAAGAAATGCCAGAGTGTTAAAGGGTGGTTAAATCTATCTTAATCTAATTTTAAAATTATTATCTGTTTTTCTATTTACATAATCATTTATTGTGTAAAAAGTATAAAACTAATGTATTACTAATCTACATAGCTTTTACACATAAAAATAGTGCGTAATTTAGAGTAATATTTACTTTTGTATAGTAGTTTGTTTAATTACAATCACTTTATTCTATCAAAATATATATATGATGATGTAAAGTATTTAAAAAAATCTTTTATCGTTTATATTTAGAAATTAGAAATAGATACAAGCGACGCCATTATTGATTAGAATTAGCCATTAAATATGACGCAAAAAAATAAATTTAATTTATTGATAAAACTTTTAATATGTTGGAAAGGAATCATAATCATTTTAATACTTTATAAAACATAATTTTCAATAGATATGATTTTATCATAAGTATTACTGTATTACGTAACAGTTCACTAACTGCGTAACTGTAAGTCCAATAGATGGCGCTGTGCATAAAACGTCGTTTTCTGAATCGCGCTGGCAAGATTCTGGGCAAAAGAATGACTTTAGAAACGTCTTATATATTTTATTGTTGATAAATTTACGTAAATACTAACCGATGATGCTGACCCCATCACTAAAGCAAACGATCCAAAATACGTACTACACACAACCGCAGCCACACACGCTACACACACCGTCCCCGCCGGTGGAGACGAGGTCCCAGTTTTTCTGTGGCCCAATCGCGCCTCGGCGCGAGAGGTGCCCGCAACTAATAATCCAAAAGGGCATCAAGAGCCCTACCCAGTAGGCCTAGCTCGGACCGAGCGAAGCAAAGCCCCCCACTACAAACGGTGTACGCAAGTCGTGGTCCGAGTCTCAAAGGAGACGCCCTTGCGACACTGTGTTCTCATTTGTTGGTGCCTTCCACGGTAACCAAGCCAAGGTCAGAGCTCTTTTAGCTCGGCCTCCCAAAGCCTGGTGACGCTGTAGAGGCCAGTAGGGCCAACAGCATACTGCTCAGTCGAAAAAGGAAAGGAAAAGGAATTTACGTTTTTAAAGTACAATTGTTCATAGTACTAACTACAACGTAAACTAAATTGAATTGTTGGTGAAAATTACCTTCGTTACAGTCTTAATTCGTAATTATTTAACACAGTGATAAAGAATGATTTAATATTCAAAGAAATGTTTTGAATAGGTTCTTCAGTCCGTTCGTTCGTTTATGTTATTAATATTTTTTTTAAAAACGTATAAAAAAATAACTTATGGGAGCAAACAAAAAAATAAAAAAAAATCTCTCAAGAAAAAAATGCTCTGACACTGTTAATAAAAATATCCCGCAGTATTATTTCATAACTTACCAGCGACACGTAACGGCACTGCACTATTGCACCTGTATGTTGCATGTATGTATGTGCCAAGGGTATTATTTTAGGGTACAAAAACACCTCAAAATCCTTTTAAGATAACTATGTTGTTTGTCTGTCTGTCAAGAGTATTTTGTACAAGATCGCTTAAAGGTTAGATACCTCAATGTTCCAGTCTATATTACCTTAGAGCACAAAAAAATCTATTTTCTAAATCATCGCAATCAAATGACGATAAACTATGAGGGTTTATGCATCGTTATTTGTCGCATTTTCTATCAAAACTATATACTTCCCATTAATACACAATTACGAAATTTGTTAAGAAGTTAAAACTTACGGCACGTATAAAGGAAAATTCCAAAATTATTTTTCAAAAATTGACAACTTTTTGTATTTGTGTCACAGAAAAAAACTATTAGGTACAAATTTTAATCTGTTCTTAATTTGATACAAAATGACAACTTTAATAATTTATTCTTTTGGTGTATCTCCATTCTTGAAACTGGTACGAAACTCTCGGGTCATGAGTAAGTACGACTTGAACTTAACCGAAAATATTGATTATTTCATAGATTATATAAAAATGCCTAAAAACGTGCGTATATAATAACCATGTATATTCTGTATACCAATTATATATTTACTTAAAATATGTTACTAATTTAAAAACTGTACAGGAGCTAATATAAGTTATTTCTAAATAGAATTACGAACGAACGAACGAACGTTCGTTACGAATTATTTTTGTTTTATTTGTAGGTGTAATTGAATAAAGAAATATTTACAGATCTAAAGATCTTTTTTAAATACGGGGGCTTGTAAATTTATCAATACACAGAAGATATGTGCAATGTTCTGAAATCAATACAGCTAAATAAATTTTCGGAAATTTTATTCAAAATTTGGTATATACCAATTTTTTTTATAAAATTCCCGACTTTATTATTCATCTTTGCATTATCCTTTCGACATAAATTAATACACTCGCAATATTATATGTTTCTTGTATTTCTTCTCTGGAAAATTCACTCTTATTTTGAAGGAAGGGGGGAAATAACAATTTTCACCTATTTTTCACTTCGATCTATAACTGTTCTTATATCTGGAAAACCTTTATCAGCTAAAACAATATCGTTGCTGATGGTTTTAATAATAATTGTTGCTCATCGTTACAGATAGATGAACCCAGTAAAATCATTTTCTTCTGTTAAAGTTACGACATCTGTGTGTGTTCTTTGAGGGGTATTACGTATTTTGTTCTTATTTTTTTTGTCCTTTTTATTATAAATAATTGAGTTGTCTTTTTTCTGTATGTGCTACATCATCACATACTTGTAAATGTATTTCTTGCATTGTAGAATTTCTCATTTTCTTGACTTAATAAGTCGAACATTTTGCTTTGACATTAACAGGTGACAAATCCTAATTTTTTTCTACTTTTGGCCACCATGAGCGCTGCGAGCGTTTATGATATCCCCAACTAGTACTTTGCACCCTTCCAATATTGCACGGTCCGTAGTTTTACCGCTTTTTAGATATGTCATAATGTTTTTTAAATATCATAATTCTGGCAATAAAATGGTTAAAAAATATATATTTTACAGGTTTTCTGTATTTCCTTATAGTATTATGCCCAATTGTAGATATTTTTTTATAAAGTTACAAAAAATAATATATCTGTGGTATTTATTTATTTTGTCAATGGTTTTTGAATACACTTATAAGACATATAAAGTATGCATATATACTATATATTTCTATCTTGAAAAATATGGGTTCATGACTTTGTTTTAATATTCTCAACATTTTTTGTTATATACATAATATGTGGCAAATGTTATTTATAAAAGTACAGAAAACAAATCACTCAATTTCACATAAAATCCTTCCAAGCATACTTTGGCATAAAACTTAAAAAGTTTGTTTAGAATGTTGCATTCATGAATGGAGCATTCATCCCTCTGAAATGTTTTCTTATGGGGCGAAAGGAAGAGGTTTTTGAGGTTCCATTCAATCCTCGGAAGACTCAAGTTTGGGTGTTAACAACTAAAAATTACCCCATTTCTTGTGTCGCTAGTCTTCCAAAACACTTTCCTTATAGCCGTGCCCAGTATCAGCATATTGGGTCTCATCATTGGCAGGCAATTCGAGACAGTACTTCATGCCAAAACACCGATTGGCCCTTTATAGGGCCTAGGTTTGGCCTCATAAGGAGTACTGTTCTTACCTCTGGGCTGGTGCTCCCCAATATGACATTAAATCGTTCGAATCCGAATCCGAATATCGAGCCATTCGAATCGTTGAGGACCCAATAATCAGAGAAAGACTAGACACTTTAGGACCATCATATGTTTTGAGGAACTCTTGAACTTTGTAAGTGCCACCGAATTTTCGAAAAGCACAGTACAAACATAAATGTCATACTCATCACCTGGCTAACGCCCAATATTAATAACCTATCTCCAACGTCAATCTTAGATTGTTTCATATATCTATCCAATCTAGAGATTGGATAGATGTATGAAACAATCTAAGATTGACGTTGGAGATAGGTTATTAATATTGGGCGTTAGTGAATAACCGTGTGATCCCGGCCTAGAATAGGATCATCCTGGTACTGGTGATGTCGTAAGAGGCTACTAAAGTACGTGTGGTAGAGTCACGTCGCCAGCAATGGCAACACGCATGGGCAGACTCGACCGGATCATTATCACCCCCGGCATTTAAAACGGGCGTGAAGTAGTGGCTTTCTGCCACTGCGTTTCGCATCAGGTAATGCCGGGCTCCGGCGCCCAACCCATATTAAAGGCCGGCAACGCACCTGTAGCTCCTCTGGTGTTGCACGGCGTCGTAGGCGGCGGTGATCACTTACCATCAGGTGACCCGAACGCTCGTTTGCCTTGTCTTTTCTATAAAAAAAAAATGATACTCTACAACTGTGCGTTTCCATAGGAATTTCTTTCCACGGGCAACAAAAATTTGAAATCAAATAAATAAGTGTGATATCTCCTAAAATAATAATTTTATTGATATGCTTTAAAAGGATATTTTGATCTATATTTATAAGTTTTTTTTCATGAGCCCGTCGTATCACAGTAGCAAAAGTGTGAAATTTCGGTATCAATTCCCACTTGGGGGAATAATATTTTCATTTTCCTCGCTCCGGTGACGACAATTTGGCGGAAAGTGGAAAAAAAAGTGTCTTTACACTAAGTACCCTCTACCGACTCTGCTATTATGCGGTATAAAGCTAGGAATTAAGTTAACAAAACCGGTTAAGTGCGAATCAGATTCGCCCATCGACTTCCGTACTAATTTTAAATTAAACTAATTTAACCATGGTTGGTTATGATGTCCAATCGCTGTTCACCAGTATACCTATTGAAGACTGCATCAGAATTGTCAAGCGGAAGCTAGAGCAAAACAATATGCCTATGGAATATCTTGAACTTTTAGAACATTGCCTCACATCTGGATATCTAATGTTCAATCAAGAATTCTATTTACAAATAGATGGCATTGCTATGGGTTCGTCTGTGTCCCCAGTAATAGCGGATATATACATGGAGGACTTTGAGGAGATAGCTCTTAGCTCCGCGCCTTGTCTACCTAGGATATATAAGCGGTACGTAGATAACACTTTTAAAATTTTACCTACGGACAATATTTATATATTCCTAAACCATCTTAATTCTATTAATAACAATATTCAATTTACAATAGAATTACAGGTTAATAATTCCTTAGCTTTCCTCGATGTGTTAGTCCTAAGAAATCCCAATGGCACAATAGGCCACACAGTATATAGGAAACCCACGCACACCAATAGATACCTCAATGGTGAATCGCACCACCACCCTACACAGTTATCTACCGTTGGCAAATCTTTGTTTTAGAGAGCCCACCACCTCTGCTACGCTGAACATCTAGGGGACGAGCTTCGCCAGGTGAAGAATTCCCTTCATCAGAACAAACTGCCAGTTCCCTGCCTGCTGCCAGTTTTGAGTGACTGCCAGTATTACGATCTGGTAAATGCAACGACAAGTTAGCCTCATAGTAACTAGGGGTTATCAGTAGAGCAAGACTGTACTTTACGCCAAAACACCGATTGACCCTGGATAGGGCCCAGGTTCGGCTTCATATGGAATACTGCTCTCATCGCTAGGCTTGTGCACCCCAGTATCAGCCTGTCCCCCCACCCCAGTATCAGTCTCGCTGTCTGTCTATCTGTCTCTTCTTTTGTATTTTGTCGTGCGGATTGTCGTTATTAGTATGTGTGTATTAGTACTACAAATATTTATTAAATCTACAGTATTTTGATAGTAAAATGGAATTTATAGTAAATTAGAACAAATTTAAATTTGGAATTGTTATACTTTCTAACTCTATAAATAAATAAGACATTGGACACACAAAGTCTCCGATTACGCCGGAGGGACGTGCAGTTAAGCTCAAGGTTTACATAAAAAAAAAGTGTGTAGTGTTTAATTACAGACACGTGGGTCGAACTTTTTTTAAACTTTTTCATTATTATCAACAGTATATTTATCTGCCACTTTAAACTAGACTTATAACTAGAGATAATTATCTACATATTTAATTCCTAAGAAAGTCCAGGTATTTTTAGATCGCCTTTTTGTAAACATTTCACTTATTATTAACTTAATATCTTTTACAATTTTACAATTTATATATAGTTTTGTTTTTTTATTTTAAGTGCCTATCGAAGGATGGATTCAGAATGTGGAAAGTATAACGGAATGTGGAAAGTAAGTGGTCATAACCTATACTAAAGAAGATATAACCACTTCGTTTCTATCTTTAATGGGCATTTTTAAATTGTATTCCACAACACCTTTCGTCGTTGCCATTGTTACGGATCAGCCTTTTGACTGTATCGTCTTCACTGCCGCTGTAATAGTAGCAGCTGTAAGTGGGCGTTATTGCGACAACTACGTGCGGGACGCTGTCATGCAGCTGTAATTTTGCCGACTTCATGTTCACTACTACTACCATCGCGTTCGTCAGACTTGATACTTTGGCCTTGCGTACAGACATCTCCTCTCTGTGCGCTTACTGTCGCATTTATCATTTGGAGAATTCTGAGTAATTGTTTCTGACCGTATAGTACGTCACAAATTTAAATACCATCCACAAAGTTTCATAGAACACTCTTCAACGCGCCACGCAATTGTGGAATGGCCTACCTGCGGCAGTGTTTTCAGGTCGATACGACATGAGTACCTTCAAAAAGTGTGTCTATCTCCAACACAAAGGCTGGCAATGCATCTGTAGCTCCTCCTAAGTTACACGGGGTCATAGGCAGCGATGATCAGTTACCATAATAGATTTAAGATAGAATTAAGTGACCCGTACGCTCGTTTGTCTTGTCTTTTTCCATTAAAAAAAAAGTCTATGTATAGACGGCGATCACTCACATTTTCTTTATATATATAGATTAGGGATTGCCAATAATCTTTATTTGCAAATACATATTATAAGTATTAAATTTTGCATTTAACATTTATAGAAGAACTGCTTTGCTTGATTGCCGTGATTTTAGGAGATATTTCCTCAGGGTAAAAATACCTATTTTTTAGGCCCACGCTGCATTCCACATATAGCGATATAGACGAAACATAACTCGTATTAAAATACTCTAAATAATTAATTAATTCGTTCTCTAAATATTATGTTTAAAATAAATTAAACGATAATTGTTCACTTTATGTATTTTATTTAAAGCAAAATCATTTCATTTACATCTCTACGACAAGTTAAGGAAGCAAATGCCAGATTTCATAGAAAAAATTAGCATCATCCAAAGAGATATGGGAAAGCCTGAGCCTTGGGTATAAGCGAAGATCGAAATAAGATTATTAACAAAGTATGTTATATACTTATTTTAAGAGCTTACAGCTTTTATCCCACACGGGCCAACTTTTAGCCAGAGAGATGCCTCTTGCCTCGTCAACTATCCTCAACCTCTTCATACACGATTCCGGCGATTCTTCATGTTTTTTACGTGACCTTCGTTGAACCTATGTCTCGTTCTGCCTCTCTTACACTCAGGCTTGCTTCATTAATGAACCTTTTTTTGCCACTCGCTCGACGTGTCAACCATTTGAGCAAGTTCTTCTGACCTGCCATTTTGTATATCTCTTTATTGCTAATTCGTTCGGGTAACCTGTTTTAGGTGACTCCGAATTTCCTTCGTTTTCTGTCAATTCGTCTTCGTCTTCGTCAATTCAATCGTTCATCTCCACACGTTGTAGTTATAATTATTACAATATTATTTACAACAGAAACAATGTGATTAAATTTGCTAATGAAGTAAGAGGAACTATAGCATATAATCTGTAAAATGCAGGTAAGTATGTAACTAAAAGAAATAATATTTCTTGGTTTATAATAGTAGTCAGCAGTGGTGGACTTGACACTCGTCGGGAAAAAGTATTGTTTTTATTTTAGCATGTAATATAATTATTATGTATATGAGTAACAAATTACTCTGTTTTTCATTATTAATGAAATACATAATATAATCGTAGTAATTAATATTCACTTAGAAAGTGATTGTTGCAGTTATTTGCTTATTATGGTTATTTTGTGGTATATATACGTTTGTAGATTATTTTATGTTAACTCATAAGCAAAAGTTAGCTTTTGCTTCTCAGGCTCACGCTTTTTACCGCATAGTATGTTAGGCAGAAAAAATCTTGTGTTAAGAGACTCCCTTCTCCGTTTTGCGCCCGCATTCGAAACATTGCGTTTTGAGTAGTGGAACTGAGATTTGTCTGCGGAAGCGGACAAATGTCCCAAAGTCACGCGCGACTTACAAAAGTGACATTAATTTAGACGAAACCATATTATTTAGAAAGGTCTTTGATTTTCACGATTATTACACATTTTGAATACACTCATAAAATCTTTGAAGTCTCAAACCCACTATACCAGAGGGTAATATACGGTCAGCTCATTCTGCAGGAATCCAGGACACTACGCGAGGCGATTAAGAAATCGTTGGTGGTAGCTTGGTATAATAATTATGTGAACTGACAAACAAATGTCACCTTAGTCTACCACCACGTATGACCGCGGACTACTGCAAAGTATTCGAAACGTCGCACACAGGTGAAATTTACACGATTGATGGCAATATTCAAAAAATAAAGTTGATCTAATTAAAAAATACTTACCTAAATTATCTACAAGGTTTCTTTGTCCATCTATTGGTTGCTAGTAAAAAGCTTGACACTTTTTATTTTATTACTTACCTAGATCAAAAATACAGTCATTATTTGAAGGAATGATCTAGTATTATTTTGCATTATTTTTAAATCACGTTTGATATTTATTTAGTGGATATTGGAACTAAAACATTATTGATTCCATACCTTCAGGTAAACGTCTTTACAAAAAAAATATAAAATAGTTAACATTCATTAGGATTGCGAAGATACGTCGTTTTAAACTTGAGGCGATATTTCATTAAATGATTTTTATTCTTATAGTAAAAATGTTTATACTTTACGGCGCTTTACCCGTATTTTTTTATTATTTTAATAGTAAATTTCAAAACCTTTTATATGGTACTAAATTTGGCTGCGTCTACTTGCGACAACTGTACAAAATGAAATTATAAAAATATTAATAATCTTTTTTTTTTTTGCGAACTTGAGGTTAATGCTGTTAGCCCTATTGGTTTTTACAGCGACACCGGGTGGGTAGGGAAGAGGGTACTCTGTTCCAGAAGAAATGCAAGCACTACCTGGCTGCTTGAGAGAGGTTGACGACTGTAAGGGCTGCGGGGCTCCAACCTCGGCTTACAACCGTCGAACGGGCTGGGATTTCTCCTTTTTTTTTTTCTTTTCTCGTGAGGAAATCCTTTTACGGATACCAGCCCGAGTGGGGATTCGAGCCGGTTCTGTGGGGCTCACGGACCGGCAGATGGTAAGCCGTCCGAATACCCACTAAAACCTCACGGTGCTCCTCCTCGACCGCCACTGGCCGCAAGACGCGGGGACATTAGTCGTCCGCGAAACGCGGCGGCGGGAGCCTGCAAGGCACGTCGCGGAGTCAAAGGTGTGTGGGCACCCTCGACGGCCTGCTCGGAGTAGCGCGCGGGAGCAATCCTGCGAGCGACTACTCGGGCCAGGTTAGTAGGCGGCCAGCTTCCCCAAGCTGACCGCCCTCTGGCTCATTAGGGCGGAAGGCGGCGGTCGTGTGCCGCCCTCCGGTGGCCCGGTCTCTTACGGCGGATGGCGAGTTCGGCCGAAGCTTCCCTCGCCCGCTCCGCCGCCTCCTTCTCGAGCACCACTGCCTCGCAGAAGGAGAAGACCGCATCCCACGACGTCTCGCTGCCGGCCATGGCCTTGACCACGGCCGGCAGGGAAAGATCGTCCCCTATGACGTCGCGCAGAGCACGACGTTGAGACGCCCAGGCTGAACACACCTCCAACGTGTGCTGGGCCGTCTCATCGAGGCAGTCGTCGCAGTGGTGGCAGCGAGCGTCGGGCTCCCTCCCAGCGATCCGGCACAGGTAACCCCCGAAGCAGCCATGCCCCGTGAGCACCT
>DWLH01001193.1:0-13926 GCA_018249795.1 Heliconius telesiphe telesiphe
TTCCTGTCGGGATATACTAGTTGTACATAGGAATGTGTTGTCTATTCTATAGATGACATTTATAATGTCGTCTGAGTCTGCAGTCTGTATTCGCTATCTGTGGCTAATGTTGACATAAGGTAAGGTTGATATTATTAATTATTGCTATCATTTAATGAGACCTTTTCAAGGGTAAATTATTATAATTAGAACTTCAATCCTTTTCAGATTTGCAATGTGTCATTTAAATTTCAGATGTAAAATATTGATTAACAATATTTAACTTAAGCCATGACGTTGTGTAAAGACATTATATTTTACATGAAATCTGTGTTGTTTTAATTAATAATAGTTAGTATAAAATATTGCTACAGTAGTAAGTTAATAAAAACAACAAGACAGACAACTAGAAATAGTTCTTATAAAGTGCGTTTCATTTTTGTCTTAAGAAGATTGTTGAAATAATTCAAATGAAATGCAATATTCGTGAACTTGCTCTTTTGAGCGATAAACCCTGTGTGTTCGAAGGAAGATTAAACTATAAAAAGTTATCTAATGGAAGCTACCGACATCAGTCAGGTAACTAAAGATCTTTTTTTTTAAATTTCCATAAAAAAATATTTTTGAGATGACGAGATTTTATTCATACTTTTTTCAGTTTTTAAAGAGAGGTGGTTTCGACTTATCAACAATTATTTATTCTACTTTAAAATTAGTGAAATGGGAAAGTTTGATACTAAAAACCCAGCTGGAGTATTTGTAATGGAAAATTCATCTATACAAATGGAGCATGATCAAACCATTTCTTTTTCATTTTCTATATCATTCATGTAAGTATGTTTGTTTTATTTTCACATTAATTGTATTATTTTTTTTGATAATATCTAATTATTTATACTATCATAAGAGAAAAAGTATTTTGAAGCAGGACCTTGGCACTTGTTGCTCATGGGTATGTTTAAGGATTCCCATAAAGAGCTCTCAAAAAGCCCTTTGTGCAGTTAAACATTTTTATGACTGGAAGGACAACCCAAAAACTTTTTTACATCACATCACATTGCCATCATTGTATTGGTTTTGGTCTTGATACATTCCAAAAAATGTTTCATTGAACTGACATTAGATTATCACCATTTGTATCCATAGTGTAATGACCAAGCTCCTTGTTTTGTCAAACCAGATTTAAAATGAACCTACCAATGCCCTCTTTAATCTTTAGAAATTAATTGTTGATACTAGCCACTTTGAGATCTTTCAATATATTATATTTCAGAGATGAACCAGAAAAGAAACATGTTTTTGCAGCCCGTAGTGAAGACAATGTAGTACAATGGGTCATGAAGCTTCGACAATGTTCCTATGAGTATTTAAGAAGTCAGCTTCACACATTACAATCTAAAATATTTTCTATTACTGGAAAAGTAAGTCCAAGTTTATTATATAAATATCACATTAAGATTTTCAAGACAACTAGGCATGGCTTTAATACTTATTTAATTTTAGGATCCTCTTCTACTGGTGCCTCGAAATGATGGCGCTTGCTTGTGGGCTCCTGCTGTGCCTTTCTCCACAGTTCCAGCCTGCACTTTAAACACTACCTCATTTAGTTGTCATTTACATACAAATGGATTTACATTAGAGAGAAGTAAATCTGATGTTCAAGCTCATAAAAAACTACAAGCAGAATATTGTAACAAAACAACTTTTTATGTAAATGACCATGTTGAAAAACATAATGAAACTAAAATAGAAAACCAAGGCTATACTTTAGAAAAAAGTAAAACATCAACAGTTTTTACAACAAGTTTAAATCCTATAGATATTTCTATCTTTGATAATCGGCCACAATTTTCAAGAGCTGCACCTAGCCCCCCAGTTAGAAAGAAATTGTCACCAGGGACTAGACGAGTGGAGCTCAGTGCTGACCTTAGGACATTCACTAATCAGGGGAGAGTTTTAGGTCAATTAGGTATAATGGACACAACCCCAGTGCCCCCTAAGCGAAAAATATCACCTAAGCCCTTAGACAATAATGGTGATTTAAAGAAAGATGCTAACTCTGAAAAACCCTTACTAGAAGATAATGTAGCAGAAGATCTAATAAAATTTTAAAGTTTTGTATAAGATTTGTTCTTATATCCTGCTCATAACTTTGTGTGAATTTAGATATTTAATTTAAAAATTAAGAAAATGTATTTAATGTAAATTTGTAAATCTGTAATGAAACAGAAAACAAACATAAATATACCATCTTTAAGCATATAAGCTACCTCAGTAACCGGTATTTCTATATATATTCAAACATTTTTGTATGATTTATTAATAGACATACTAAAATATATTTAGAGGCCAGTTGTGGTGCAGAGGCACAAAATGTCACTGTAAGCGCGACTGGTTGTGGGTTCCATCCTCACTCTAGGAAATGAAATATATATTTGAATTTACATATATTTTGATTTCTTCGCTCTGGTGTCGAGGCAAAGCGCGGCGTTGAGTTCCGCCACTCAACACGGAACGTGGGAAATAGGAAATGGAGTGTCTTAACACTAGGTTCCCTCTGCCTACCCTGCTATGTGCTGGATACAGCAATAAGCGGATTTCATTTTTTATATAAATATTTACTCTAATATTATTACTAGTTTAAAAAAATTATATCCCACCAAATATGATAATTTTCTAATGTCTTTCGAAATATTCATATACATACATAATACAAATATATATGTATAAAATAAATTAAACAGATTTTGACGAGATTAAAAATTTATAGATGCAAACTCTATTCGATAACACTGTAATTATCTAACAGACTAGAATAGAAGAACTAGTTAATTGTATTTGGAAGCCATGAAGGGCTTCCAAATACAATCATGGCCTAATAACATTTCTACAACTTTTACATCATTATTCATTTGTATTTATTTTTTAATACTTAATTATGTTTTAAAAGCTTTTATTTTGCCTATTTTGATTTTATAATAATTGTAGATAAATATTACCGATTGCTTTATAAATTCATATGAAATATATGATATAGAAATATACCGAATTTTATAGGCCAAAAAGAATTGTCTCAATATTTCAAAAGTTCATTATTGGATTTTTAAGTAATTTGTGAAAATTCCATTAGAAGTGTTTAACTGGTTTCCAAGCTAACAAGCCAAGTTATACACACCAGACAAGATTTATTGTTTTTTGTTTTATTAATATAAAATTCAGTTCAGTTCTTACTTTAGTTGAGCAATAATGTATAAATGACTATAGGATATATGACATTGCATTTTGTATTTATTGATAAATTTTACATATTATTTAAATTCGTGGTAATTAAGAACTAAATATGACTAGTCAAGTGATATATGATATACTATACCAGTCGTGGCACAGGGGCACAAGCGTGTGACGGTAACCGCGACCGGTTTTGGATTCGATTACCACTGCGTTGAGTTACGCCACTTAACACGCAAACCCTATCCTGCTATCTGCAGGATACAGCGTATTAAACCTGATATATACTTTAAGTATTACTTCTGAGGACGAAATATTTAGTATTGAGCCTAGTCCAACAGAATAAAGCAATCTCAATCTCTTGTATCATTACTTGTAAATTGTAATATTGCCTTTTTTAGTAATTCATAATTTTACATTATATTTTTATATTCAAATGTATATGTATTTTAGTAATAATTCTTTATAGCTCTCGTCCGACTATAACGTTGAATAATAAACTGCTGAAACAATATCCTTTGTTTTATTAATAGGAATAAAGAATTGTCATAAAGAGCACGTGAGTGACCTTTATATAGTTTCATAAGATTAAATCCAAAAAATATTGTAAAGCCATTTTATGTAGGCATTTACTGTGAAAAATATTTATTTATTACGTTAAGATTTTAATTAGTTATTAATAATTTCAAAGAAATTAATTACTACTTCTATGAAATTGGAATTATTCGTCAATTATGTATTTTTATTCTGAATACTTAACTGCCTTACATATTATGGTAAACCAAAACAATATTGTTTAAGTATTTTATATTGATATCTATCACCATTGGAAGCTTTATTTGAAACTCAAAAAATGGATATAAATAATAACTTAACTCTTTATTTTTATGTCCCGCATTTGGCGGAAGAATCCCACTTTCTTACAATGTTCGAAAATCCCGCTTTTCCACAATACTCAAAAAATGTAAATTTAAAGAATTCTTGGTTAATATTAAATTACAATCGATGATAATAATTAAACCAAATTATTTTTTATGCTTAATATCATATAATATTTACTATAAACAAATATATATTTAGATATTGCTAACATAAATGGAGGCCAATCGTGGCGCTGGGGCACAAGCGTGTGGCTGTAAACGCGACAGGTTGTGGGTTCGATTCCCACGCTAGAAAAGTGCAGAACGGAGTGTAACCACTTGGCTTCCTCTGCATACGCTGCCACATGCGCGCTACAGCTCATGTGGTAGTGTGTGTGTGGATGAAATGTGAATATAAATTGGATGTGTAAGTATGGGCGGATTTCGTGTGAAAAACGTGTGATAAGACAAAACGCCACCTTAGATTTTATTCCAACACACATCTTGTTAATTTAACAAATCCCTCTCGCTCAAATAACACGTGAAGCAATAGATTTAGAACTTTATTTAGAACTTAATTATGAAAAAAACTTTTTTTATGAGCATGTTTCCTAGATCTAGATGTATTTTTTATTTATTTATATCAGGATATGTTCATACAAGAATAAATAAACACAATAATATTCAGAATTTATTTATTATTAAAGGTTTTATTCATTATTTTTAACATTATTTTCTTGACGCTTTCTTTTTTTAGGTTTCGGTCGGGCAGCTCTTTTTAATTCCACAGATTTTTGTACCTTAGAATTTGTTTCATTATTAATATAACACTTGGTTTCTTGTATGGCCATCTCATATCCTTCAAGTAAATGATCTAAAACGTTTTTCTGTAGTTCGAACTGACGAATATCATCACCTTTGCAGCCAGAGGCCAATATTTCCTACAAAAAGTAATAATGTATGATAAAAAGTTTATAACGAATATGATAAAGTGATATATGCAGACCTTCACTTTTGATCTTTATTTAAATTTCTTAAGAGATTTAAAAAATCAGCTTCACGCTGATGAACGTATCCGTTCATTTCTTTGAGTTGGTATCGATAGCACCCACAACCAGTCTCTGGTCGACTGGCCTCGCATTACATTATCATATGTTTAAAATTTTTAACATTATAATGATAATGTTAAAATAATAGCAGATATCGTAAGAACGGCAGCGGAAGTCAACGCCGCACTTTGTTTTGTTAGCTGAGCGGGAAAATGAAAGAAATTCATTCTCCCGAGTGAGAATAGAATCCACATCTATTGCTTTTACGGTGAAATGGTGTGCCGTTCCACGACGGTGTTAACGTGCGTTAATTTATTTTATACCTTAAACATTTGCATTTGATTATGGAGCAATATGGTAACCGCGGTCCCTTTCCGCCCAGCGCGCCCCGTACGGCCCACTCTATGCACATATGTTTTTATATTTCGAGGTGGATCATATGAGATAACATAATTACAATCCGGAATATCTATGCCTCTAGCCAAAGCGTCAGTGCTTATTATTCTGCAACAAAAACATTTTTAAATAAAATAATAATATATATAATTTACGCATTATAATATAACTTTTAGTTGGTGTCAATATAACAATGTTTTGTTTAAATATTCATTGTTCGGTGTTCAAGTGAAAAATGTTACGCATTCAAACTCCATTTAAGGGCTAGTTATTTCAAAAATGTCAAAAAACATAACGAACATGTTTGAAATTTAGTTAGCCACTTAGGAGAATAAAAGTTTATAAATCCTAAACTTGATTAAAAAGGGTTGCTAACTCTTGCTGGTAGCAACACTCAACCACAATTGTAACAAAAATGAAGAATTGTAACATTTTAAAATAATAGTTGAACACCTTTAAGTGTTTGTCCAGTAAATAAAAAAAAAGGTGATTTTACACTATTTTTAGCCAGAGGAAACCTAATGTTAAAACACTCCTTTCCTCACGCGCCACCCAATTTTCAAGACAATTTATTTTAAGTGGCGAGATTCAATGTCGCACTTGTCTACTCGTTACTAGAGCAAGGAAGTGAAAATAATTCTTTATCCCGAATTCAAACCGGGAATCTACTCCTAACAATCCATTGCACCCATTCTATTAGAATGGTTCATAATACAAAACACGTCTAGAGTGTCGGAAAGCTAAGCTAGCTAGCAGATACCATATATTTTGTCTACTAAATAGGAAACAGTCATACTTACACATCTATTTCACCTTGCTTGAATTTCTTCAAAACCGATTCTCTATTGGATCTATCTAAAGCCGCCGACAGTTCTGCCACCTTAAACTTTCCTTTCCCCCAAATGTCCAAAAGTACAGCTAATCTGTGCGCAGACTGGGACGAGTTTGCAAAACACAATGTTTTATCCCATTTTAATTCAGATATAAAATGATACAAAATTAAAGGCTTTTCTTCTGGTGAACAATTCACATACTGTTCCTCTAGTTCGTCAGGTGTTGTGAATTTTTTAATATTATTTTTATTTGTAACATCATTTATGGGAGCGGCTGAAAACAGTTTTGGTTGGTACAAGCCCCACTGCTCTAACAATTCAGGGTCTGGAGACAATGTCGCCGAGAATAAAAGTTTGTGAATTGGTGATTTCCCATTACTGATAGTGTTCCAATTCAAATGTGGCACTTTATTAGAAATTTGACTTTCACTTTTTATGTGTTTATCCAAGTGATAAAGCCAATCATTTTGAATATTGTCCATTATTCTATCTGCTTCATCAATTACTAGAAATTTAAGATGTTTTAATGAAAAGCCTTCTGTATTATGTAAATGTTCCACTAGTCGCCCTGCTGTACATACAATTATGTCTATTTCACATATCCATCCCATGGTTTCTGCTAATAAAAAAGATTCTCTTTAGCTATTTGTTACTAGCAAATATTTTAAATTAAAATATTTTTATTATATTAAAATAATTTTTACTACAAAAAAATATATATTTACCATACATAGAAGCAAAAAGCTTCCATTAAAATGCTACTCATAGCATTAAAAAATGTGTTTTTCTTAACCGACAAATCGACACGCAAGAAATTGAAACTTACTATATTTCATTATTTGCTGTTGCTCCTTTTGCAATGGTGCAGATCCACTCAACAATGCTACCTTTAGCCCAGTATTGGTGCAATATTTCTTAAACACTTTTGCTACTTGGGAAGCTAATTCTTGTACTGGTAGAACTACTAAAGCTCTTATTTGATGTCCAAGTTGATTCATTAGAACCTAAAAACATATGTACTTTTGAATTGATTTAGGAAAAACTGAAGTAAAAACATCAACACAGCTTCTTTTCAGTCTAAATCTTGTCTGGAACACAACTTAGCCATATAACCCCTTATACTAGTACATTTTTATATATATATATATATACATAGAGGCCTATGTATTTCAATTGTATGTCATGTACAATTTAAGTATAAATAAAAATAAGAGAATAAATAATAATGAAATAAATGAAAATAATATTTTACTTACTTGTACAATAGGTAAAACAAATGACAAAGTTTTTCCACTTCCTGTAGGTGCAGATACACATATGTCATGTGGTCTAAATGGTTGTGGTTGTTGATGTTCTCTTATAATAAAAGGAATAACTTGTTCTTGCACAGGAAATAGGTGTGTAAGACCTTCACTTGCCAATGTGGATTTAAGAACTTTGCAAAGCCATTGCTGTTCTTCTACACAACAAGTTAATGTTTGAAGATTTTTAGATACACTGTATGCATGAGAAAGCCAGTATGGAAGAACTCTTTCAATCTATAAATAAATATATAAAACATACAATATAAAAACTTTTCACAAAATAAAAATACTCAAAACAATTAAATCATCTAAATTAATAAAAATAAACTTACCTGAGATTTTTTTTCAAAGTCAATTGTGCCCAAAACCTTAAACTCACTTCTTAGTTTATTTTTTTTGTCAGAATTAATTTTATTAACACCAGATAAATCTGCTTCTATATTTTCAGTATGAAGCAAATTTTGTTTATTTTCTTCGCCATTGGTTTTGTCTTTAAGTTCCTTTATTAATTCAGGTTCTTTTAATGTTATAACTTCTGGAGTTTTTTTACTTGATTTGTAAGCTTTCTTCCTCTCCTCAATTTTTTGTTTTAGTCTTTGCAAATGTAAAGTCTCTTGATTTACAATATCTTTTTCTTCATTTTTGCCCGTATATCTGAAATTTATAATCATTTTTAAATTTACAGTGCATAAGGATTAAAATGATTTTCTATTTTTTTTTTTGGGTACTGTGGTAATATTTTGCTATAATTTCGACCTAAGTTAAAATGAAATCCACTTTCACTTGATAGCATTTTTTAAAAGGCCATATAGTTAGGGTTAAATTGTTAACTTAGTGTACTGTGCATGAAAATATCGCATTATGCGATACAGTACTTTCACATTGCATACCTATTAATAACGAACAAATCCATTTTCACTAAAGTTTATCTTATAATTTCAATCAATAAAAATGATTAGTATTAAATTTTTCAATGTATTCACATTTTTAAACACACTGCTCACATGAAAAAAATCCTAACCTCAATAAATATATAAAAAAACAATGTTTAATTTATATTCAGAATACGATGTCAACATGACAATGACATTGACAATTTGACACATGTGTCTACACGCCACAGATATTGTACGAAGTTGAGGCAAGAATTAAATATGATAGGTACCAGTACGGTATGTGGCAGTTCTTGGCAGTTCTCCAAAACGCACAAATTTCAATTTCCTTGTGCTTACTCATTAATAGTAAATTATTTTAAGAAGATGAATATCATATTAAATACTTAATTAAATAATAAACAAATAGTCTAGGCAAGTTTAATGATTTAGTGTATACAAAAATATATTTTAAGAAAAAACCTTCAAAAAGTTAAATATTTTACGTGGAGATTTGGTGTGTTCTTAGCTAATTTCTTTTAAAAAATATTCATAATTAAAATATTTTTTTTTTTTTGCTATTTTTTATGAAATAAGTACATACTTAAAGTTTTTAATAATAAAACGTGCTTATAATTTAGGTGTAGCTACACACAAATCGATCACAAAAAAAGTTTATAAAAATAGGGATCAAGCGAGCTTTTGTTTTAATTATTGCCACGAAAATATATTATCTAACGTACTGTTTATTTTGCGTTATAGTAATGTTAGCATGCAGAGCTTTAATTTCCGACAATGCAACAGCCGCCACAGATGCTTCAACAATTTAAAAATAAGTCTTAAATTGGATTCTCCTAATTTTAGCACATCAATCATCATTGATATCTTTATTTACTACTTTTAGATTAAAAATGTTTCGGCAATCGTTAATATATACTTATATTGACATTTTGAACAAAATCAGTAACCAGCACATTTCATGTACTTTGAATGAGTTTTTGATAAAATTCCAACGTGTTTTATATAAAAACATCATTGATTGCTACTTCATTGCCAGTAAAATGGTAAGAGATGGCAATGATAATTAGACATATACAATGATTATTAGCTTTTAGAATAGATGAATGGGTTTGATTTCAGGCTGCAGTCCTGAATCTTAAACATATTTCTAATAGGTTAACTCACGGATGGGTCGTGTGATGATTTTTTTATGTTTAAACCAGCTATGACTAAAAATTTACGTAGTACCTAAATTTTATTCGTGAATTTTTCTCGGAACCTATTCTTTTGAACCTTTTTGCTATATCACTTCCATGGCATTCAGTTTTAGTGTTTTTAAAACGTTATTAATATTATTACTGTTTTCCGCATATAGAACAGTACAAAAATAAGCTACCTCAACTTAAATTTTAGATTTAGAGTTAATAAAATGTATCTAAAATTTAACCAATTATTATTAATATTATTTAGTTGGTTTTTTTTCATTATTCTTTATTTTTTACATCTCACTTTATCCCTAGCGGGGTAGTCATCCAAAGCTTTATTCTCGCAGGGTAGTCAGAGAGAACTGTTATCACTCGTCAATTTCTTTATAAATGCTATGCGGGGGTTTCTTATATTTTTTCTTGACCTTCCTCCTGTATATATCTTTTCTCCCGAGTGAGGGTTTGTGATTTATAAGACCTGATGTTATGGTTATTTTTATCCGCTCTTTACCCAGACGCAGCTGAGTTCGATACATGTCTATTCTTGACATCGTTTCCCCAATACCGATGCTTCTCCTTTTTTGAACAATGTATGTTAAATCTCAGTTACTCTAGTCTAGTTCTCTAATCTAGTTTTTATAGGTCTACACACTGCAGAGGAAAATTACGTTTCACTGGTCTTAAGAATTGGATTTACTTTCTTATTAGACTTAAATATAGTTTTAAAGGAAGCTTTTCTTTAAAATGTTGCAATCCTGTCTGTTTCTGCCTGTCTGGTAGAAGTCCGGGTTGTCTTTCTACTGGGGGTCTTCTGATAACTCTGGAGGAGAGTAGGCATCTTGCTCTGATGAAATTGATTTCTTCGCCTATCAAAGTTCGTCCCCTAGGTGTTCAGCGTCGCAGAGTTGGTGGACACTTTGAAATAAAGATTTGCCAATGGTAGGAAAAATGTGTAGGATGGTGGTAAGATTCACTATTAAAGTATGTGAGTATGGTTTCTTTGTTACCTAACTTAAGATCTTTTAGCCCACAAACAAAATGGTAAGAGTCCTTGACATGTTGAGCCAGTTTATACCTCGGCGTACCGATTAGGCTAACTATTGAAGATACAGTCAGTTTAGTCTTATTGTGTATTTTCGGCAATTCATACAATTAGGACATTTTATACAGCTAGTTACGAGGGATTTAATGTTACATATCTTACGTTTCTTTCATTCTTCTTCTGCAACACCTACGTTTCGCTGCCGTATATCAGCGTCGGTCATCAGCATTGCACAATGTACCCAAACGTACAACTATTCTGTTATTTCACGGTCTCATCAATGCATCTAAGGCACCGTTAATTCTTTTTTTCTCTATAGTCTCTTTCATTTTATCATCCCACCATTCACTTTATCATCAAAAATATTGAAGGAAGAAAATCACGTAAAAAGCATGAGGACGCCCCAGATGGCATGTATGAAAAGTTGATGATAGTGGACGAGGTGAAAGAGGTATATAGAGACCCAACAGTTCTCTCTGATTTTCCCACTAGTAATACAGCGTGAAGCTAAATAAGTAAGTATTTTATTTCAATTCTGTTGTAAAGAATCATTGTTGGTACCGCAGCAACATTTTCCCTCAGTTGCTTATTACTATTCTACACTAATTGTCATTGTCCGTATTAACACATTTTTTACAAATTCTATTTTAAAAATAAAAAGGGGTTGTTTATAGATGCCACTTCAATAAACGTGCATTATAATGTCCAAGCTTATATCTCATAACAAAATTTCAGCTTTACAAGCTGGTTTTAAAAAAGACATAATTTTTATTTAAAAATAACAATTTTAGGAGAACTGCTTACGGTACTGTACCGCACTGAAATTGAGGCGAGAATTAAATATGGTAGGTACCAGTACGGTACGGTACTATACCCTTTGGATATATGTGTTCTGTACCGTACGCGTAAAAGCCGCATAAAAAGGTAGCATAAATATGTACGGTAGGTCAATAATCACAAAAAAATCAAACACATTTCATGGCATGCCAATCGTGCCGCAAGCGTATGACGGCAAACGCGACAGGTTGTGAGTTTGATTCCTACTAGAGGAAATGAAATATTTAATATTTTAATTTCCTCCTTCTGGTAACGAAGCAAAGCGTAACATTGATTTACGCCACCTAACACACAATGCCTATAGAATTTGAACCAGAGGATATTCTTAATGGGAACAGAGTGTAAGTAATTTTGTCCTTCACTTTCGTCCTAGTTTGAAGACTTCTGAGTTACTGCGAGGCGAAACCTAACGTAGCTTTCGCCTACGAGGGTGGAAAAATAAAAATGAAAAATTATTATGTTCAAAGAACATAATAATTTTTCACATAATATTTGTATGTATTGTAACTCTAGAAAATATTTTTTGAGTAAATATCTGTACAATCAGTTTTATAGTAAACAATTCTTGTATTTTTTTTTAATGAAAAAGAACAAGGCATACGAGCATTCAGGTCACCTGATTGTAAGTGATTACCGCCGCTCACGACCCCGTGCAACACCAGAGGAGCTACAGGTGCGTTGCCAGCCTTTAAAGTGGAGATAGACGCGCTTTTTGAAGGTACCCATGTCATATCGACCTGGAAACACTGCCGCGGGTAGGCCATTTCACAGTTCCGTGGCGCGTGGAAGGAAGTTCAGGTGGTGTGAATAATATTTTAGCTTGTGACGTACTGTACGGTTAGAAAATTCGGCGGCAGGTAGCAGGTCAAACGGTTCTTCAGAACACTCCCCATGATAAATGCGGTAGAGAACCCACAGCGAGGAGACGTCTCTATGCAAAGCCAAAGTATCAAGCCTTTCACAGATCATTGGGTCTCCAATGATTCGAATGGCTCTACCTTGTATACGATCAAATGGTTCAAGCTGATACTGGGGTGCACCAGCCCAGAGATGAGAACAGTACTCCATATGAGGCCGAACCTGGGCCCTATATAGGGCAAATCGGTGTTTTGGCGTGAAGTACCGTCTCACTCGGTTGATGACCCCCAGCTTCTTCGAGGCCAACTTGGCCCTGCTTTGCAGATGATCGTGATACTGGCAGTCACTCGAAACATTAGGGTCCAATATAATACACAATACTGAGCGCGGGTGTAAGGGGAGTGTTTTGAAAGACTGGCGATACAATAAATGGAATTATTTTAGTGGTTAACGCGCAAACTTGTGTCTTCAGGGGGTTAAATTGAACTAAGTTCCTTTCACCCCATGAGGAGACATTGTCGAGGGATGCCTCAACAGAAGACACAAGTTTATTTCGGCACTGTTCAGCGTTTTCCCGAGAAAGACTTGCGCGGCCGGAAAAAACAGCGTCATCTGCATAGCAATGAATGCTAGAATCTTATAACATGTCATTGATATGCAGAAGAAACAGCATAGGCCATAGCACGTAGCCTTGGGGAACGCCAGTGTTCACGTGCATATGTTTGGAGCAAAAACCGTCGACAGCGACTTTGATGCTGCGACAATAATCAATTTTACTGCGATTATTCTACACGAATATTAGTAGTTTTTAAAATTATTTTTTTAAATAAATCACAAGTAGTCACAAACTTCTTTCTCTACAGATCCTGAAAAATATTTTATGAAATTTTTCTCTTAAGAAATTCTATAGATGAAAATAAATAAAAACTAAAATCATTTAATAGTATTATTATTTGTATTTCACATTCAATTATAAAAATGCATTTATCATCACTCGACACAAACATTTTAGTTACAAATATAAATATATCCGACTAGAGGGCGCGCGCGGCTTCGCCCGCTTATTAGGAGTGAATTCTAAAAAAACCACGAAACTCGTGTTCAATAAAATATTTTTAACAGACTGAATTTAAATTTTTATAAAAATCGGTGGCAATTTAAAGATTTTTCCATATAAACTTTCAACCCCTTATTCGAACCCTTAGGGGGTGAATTCTTAAAAATCATGAAACACGTGTTCAATGAAATATTTTTAAGAGTCTGAATTTCAAATTTTATAAAAATCGGTGCAGATTAATTTTTTTTCCATACAAACTTTCAACCCCTATTTCATCCATTTAGGGTTTAAATTTTTCAAATTCCCTTCTTAGTGGATGTCCAGAATATGAAAATAAACATCTGCCCAAATTTCACGTTTCTACCATCAGCGGTTACGGCTCTGCGTGCGTCTTACCTCAGTCAGT
>DWLH01001194.1:0-13924 GCA_018249795.1 Heliconius telesiphe telesiphe
TCACTTTTCACTATAATACATATGTAATGAGAAGACACTTATAAGCTTACAAGTATGTCTGAAGCGCAATCCGTGCGGAGTACAATATCCTGAATGAGGCGACGCTCCCGACGCGACGCCGTTCTACTTAACGACGCGGACGACGATAAGAATTCAATATATGTTAGTTGGCTCAACGAACCTACATATTTTTATTTTCTGTATAACCAATGGTTGATGTAAAATTTTTTTATGTACATGTAATGTTTGGTCTTTATTTTTGAAAAATTCGAAATAATTTAGTACTATTCAGAATATTTTATATTGTATAATTATTATACTCCATTCACGAAGGCATGAGATAAAAGGTAAACATGTCGAAAAAGGTTCTTTTACATGACAGGTTTGATGGAGTAATTATATTAATTAAAATATATATATATTAAGAATTAATATATTATATTGATAATATAAACATAGTATTCAGTGACAAAAACTACTTTTAGTATTCTGTGATTAATTAGAATTAAGTTATAAGTATTAATGAATAAAATTACAATTTAAATTAGTGGACATCAATGGGGAACGGAGTGTCTTAACACTAGGCTCCATCCTACCCTGCTGTGTACAGGATACAGCATGAAGCTGACATTAATAAAATAATTTCATATTTATATTTTCAATTTTTATAAAATTGCACACTGTATATATACTAAATAAAAAGAAATAATTCAGTTAAAAGAAACGAGTACGAAAAGTAGTAAGTAAAAAGAACAATAATAAAAAATAAAGATTGTTTCCATATTTAAAGCCAGGAAAGGAATACTTTCACTTAAAAATTTAAAAATGTTGGTATGCACCCGGTTTTTTTTATTTTTAATAATATTTTTGAAATATGTCATGTACATATAAAAACACCTAAAAGTCAACTTCTTCTCAAACTTCAGACATATTTTAATACTATAAAAATAAATTATATTTCGTAATTAATATTTATATTAGAACATTATTGTTCTAATATTATTAATATTAGAACTATAATTTTGTCATCTGTCAGATTATATCCACCACTTTCAGTTATTTTCATAGAATTTTCATGATTCTGCTGATATTTTTATTTGTTGTTTTTTTTAAATAAGAAAGTAAGTTTAAAATTATTTTCAGATTGTTCTGTTTTTGTTATATTTTGTATTGTTTTTGTTATTTTGATATTTTCATACTTTAGAACATGAGTAAACCTGGACCAAGCAACGCTTGCACTTTTTCTTCACCGAAGAAAAAGCGATCAAAGAAATGTACAATGAATTCATTGGAAAATGTGACTGTTATTAATATGCTTAAACACGTAGAAGAAACGTGTTCTTATGTTATACAAAGGTATTTTATATATAACATTGAAGCACAACAAGCAATAATGCTGTATATAGAAAACTCCACGTTAAATAAATTAAATACAAATAAAAATATTATCTGTAGTTAATATTAGATTAACAATCGAAATGGAGTGATTAACGTGCTTTCTAAAATATACCGACCATTATTTGTCACTTATGTACTAGATACAAAGTAATAATAATTAAGTAAATAATAAGAATTGAATAATTAATTAAGACCCCGCGTCCGTTGCGTTTATAGTCACACGATTGCGCCCTTGGCTCTTACGCCACGACGGCCTTAATTTTTTTTATATATATTTATGACACCGGCTTTTCTTCATTCAAATTGCATCCTTCGACACTATTGATAGAGTGTATTTAGCTCATTGCCAGCTCCTATATAAAAAGAGAAGATGAATTTGTAATTATAAACAAGTAATAAAATATATCTTAATCTGTTAACTACACGAATATGTATGTATACAGTTTGTATCTATATCCATGACCCATGCACTTATCTACCAACCGATAGTTTAAATAAAATTTCATAAAGCAGCAGCAGTTTTAATCTAATAATAGAATTAAAACAATAGAGATTTTGTCAAAAAATTAAAAGTGATTTTTTTTCAAACAAATCAAATAACAAAGTTATCGTTGAAAATATAACGTCATTTGATAAGATTTGAGTGAAATTTTATTTTAAATCATTAGTAACAAATAGAATTGTTACTGGGCAATGATCAAAATCCAATTTGACAGCAATTGTAAGTTATTATTGTAACAATTACAATAGATGATAATATCAGGTCAAAGTTTAAGTTTATATCACACTAGAGGGCGCGCGCGGCTTCGCCCGCTTATTAGGAGGGAATCCAAAAAAAACCACGAAGCACGTGTTCAATAAAATATTTTTAACAGTCTGAATTTAATTTTTTATAAAAATCGGTGGCAATTTAAAGATTTTTCCATATAAACTTTCAACCCCTTATTTGAACCCTTAGGGGGTGAATTTTTAAAAACCATGAAACACGTGTTTAATTAAATATTTTTAAGTATCTGAATTTCAAATTTTAGAAAAATCGGTGCAGGTTAATTTTTTTTTCCATACAAACTTTCAACCGCTATTTCATCCCTTTAGGGTTTAAATTTTTCAAATTCCCTTCTAAGTGGATGTCCAGAATATGAAAATAAACATCTGCCCAAATTTCACGTTTCTACCATCAACGTTTACGGCTCTGCGTGCGTCTTACCTCAGTCAGTCAGCACAAGTCCTTTTATATACATAGATTAGAAGACATTATAGTAGGCGCGTTTCCAACATTTTAGAACATTTAAAAAAATATTAGAACACAAAGTAATTAAGAGTATTATACAGGATGGAAGAGGCAGCGCTTTTTACCTAAACAGCATATAGTGTAAAATATTTCAAATCCATACCTAAAGAAATTAATCAAGATAACTCAACAGTTTAGACGTAGGATTTTTTTTTTCGTTTCACGATGTTTATCCATTTCCACCTGTATTTCGTGTGACGCAGTTACGCAAAGATGCGAATAACGCATTTAACGCATACTACTATAAAAATACTACTAAAGGTTAAACAACTTTGAACTTTGCCGCCAATAACTACGACTCGATTTCGGAATGAGGCGTATGCGGCAGTTTCCCTTTGATAGGTTTATATGTGCGTGTAATGTGGTTTATGTGTGTTAAAAATAACTTTTTCATTTTTGAGATTTTTTTAAATTGTATTAGGCTTTTATGAAGTAGTTAAAACTATGGTTTAATTGAAAGTGGTGCTGACACTTCCACCCTGTATAAATAATTGTGTAGTTCAAACGGGGGAAGCCGCGGGCGCATTGCTAGTCTTTATAAAACAAGCAAAAGTATAAGAATATATGGGATTACATTTTTTTTTATCTTTATAGCTATAAAAAAACTCTTTCGTTACTGAGTGACTGACTGACAACGCACAACCGAAACTTATAAGGTTTAAATTTGGCGTGTAGGTAGGTCAAGGAGTGTGGAGGATCACAAAGAGATGCTTTCTTAAAATTCCAACGGCAACAGGAAACATAAGATTCTTTGCTTATTTAGAAAACGTATAAAAATTTTAACGTAGCGGGCGTAGCGGGTTAAACTAAGCCATACGCTTGTATAATGATGAAGTTTTTTATTGAAATAACAGAAATTCACCAAAAGTGAATACTTTGTTATTCTTTTGATTACAAGCTTATTTATAAAGGAAAGTGCTTTTAATTAAATCTTATGAATATTAGTTTTAATTATATTCATTTATATTGTACAATAAATGTAGGACAATACAATACAGACAATAATAAAAACTTATCAGTGGCAATTTTAAATCGTTAAACTATAGCAATGTAGATTACATTGCTAGATTTACTAGCAGTGACTTTATATAAGATTATAAGTATATAGTAATCAAATATATTCTAATTTAATCTGGCTTGTTTGTTTTTAATTACTGAGTAAAATGTCTAATTTAGGAGTTCATGAAACCATCTAGAGTTTCAAACTAAGTTGAGAAGGCAAACAAATTGGAGGTAATTGCTTGAGGACGTTCCCCTTCAATTATTTGTGGTCTCATTATTTATACTGTCCGAAAATACGACGAATTTCTTATTAAGAATGTTGTTACTTTGTAAAATAATTTCTAAACTCTTGGGACTATTCACGTTGAGATCTATAATTATTGTTGATGTTTGTGTATTTTATGAATGCTTAGTATTTTGTTTGATTTTTCTTTACAAGTAAGTCATATTCGATTTTAGCTAAGTATATGCAAAAATATACCTACTTGAATATTTTTACCATTGTATCAAAGCCACCATTAAAAAAATATGTAGTGTGCGTAGTAGGACTAATAAAAATATGCCCTAGTAAATAGCGCTAAAATTTTACTAATAGTACAGATATTAGTTTAAAGTAATTTATGTTAACTTAAAAATAAAATTATTAAGTTAAACAGAACTCGTCCTATCTTACCATGTGAGCTCCCAGCTCTGCTAAAATAACGCACGATATACACTACATCACCAAAGAAAGAAAGAAACTAGTGTTAAACACTAGTTTCTTTCTTTCTTGGGTTTCTTTCTTTCACACTATTATATTTTTTTTATATAATGATAGCATTATATAAAAAAAAACTATTATAATGTTATTCTTCTATGATTTTAAGTGAAATTTTAACTTTGTCTTTATTATACCATTTTTCTGAATCAATTAAAATACATTTTGTACTAAATTTAGTAAATTTCGTTGCCTATATATTTTTGTAAAATTTATATTTTTTTATATGTTCTTTGCATTTCAATATACCTATCTCCAGTACTTAGAAACGTCTATATTCAGTAAAAGTAAGATATAAGTAAGCTAATCCGTACGATTGAGAGATGCGACATGAATTTTCAATTTAGTCAACTACCTACTAGTTGACTAACGTTTATTTGCATATAAAATGTATAAGTACTATAAAAATCAAAAAGCTTTCGTTATGTTCTTAGTATCTATATATTTACCTAAACATTTTAATTGACGGCTATAGTAGATATATAAGATTAATTACACAAGATTAGTTGTAATTGAGAGCAGATAAGGCGCAGGGGCAAAAATGTTTCAATTTTCACTCGAGGTAATTAAACATTTAATATTTTTATTTTTTCGCTCTGATTTCGAGGCAAAGCGCGGCGTTGAGTTCCGCCACTCAACACGTAATGCCTCCAGAATTTGGCGGAAAATGAGGAACAGAGTGTCTTAACTAAACCCAGTTTCTTTACTATCCTAGGCTTGATTCTTTAACGTCATTTTAACAAAACAACATTTCTATCTCTTTGTAGAGATATTTAATCTACAAAGTCAGTATAAAATTTCAAAATCTAATTTGCGAATCTTAATAGCTCCATTGCCACTACGTAATATCGTTAAAAACCAAATCTTACTTGTTCAATTTAATAAAATAATACGGCGGACTCCGCCAGAGTCGGCGGACGCAAATTATACTCATTAATTGCTGTCCCTTTGTTTTTATGATATAACTTACCCTAATTTAATTCTTTAAATTACGACTTGGATTTGGCAAAAGAAAGTTACGTAGGTTGCAGTTGGAGGGTTAAGAAAATACGATTTTGTATATAAAGTTATATTACTAAAATTTTAAATTTAAATACAAAAGTTAAATCTAACTTATATAAAATTGTCCTCAATGTTGGAGAAACAATATTGAATCTAAACCTAACTAAATCTAACTTAACCTACGACTTAACTATTCCACGATGGAATAATAAGTGTGGGAACAGGAGAAATTTCTTTCCCACCGGCGCTGTTCACCCGACCTCTGCCTTGTCAGCATTTTGTGGCGCTCGGCCGCCTATCAGACGGACATATTATAATATTAAATAAGTTTTCCGCCTGTGACACCGAGCGCTATATAACAAGAAAAGAAATATTTTGTAATTTTGTGGTTAATTTGTTTGTAAACATTTTTGTTATCTTTTTAAACATTATATTTTTACGTAATAAAATATCAGAAGACTTGAATATATAAAACGATTAAATCATTAAACGTTACAAGCATCTATTATTTTAATTGAGATTTTCTACATATAGTAATCTATAGTACTGTTTGTAGAATTTTTTTTACAAACAGTTAAGATTATGTATGTAGAAAAAAAAGTATTAAGTTTAAAGTATTTTATTTCACATGCAACTTTTATTTAGTATAATATTGGGATATATTTATTATTTTAACTAATTTATAATGAACAGATAGAGTATAGTAATTACTATGTCTCAAGAATTATTTTAAGAAAAGATTATAGTAACGAATATATCGTTACTAGCTTTCGCCCACTTGAAGTACATAATTTTATTCTACTAATCTGCATTAATTTCCTTTTTCCCGACTGCTAAGGAAGGGTTATGTTTTTCGCGCGTATCTTGTATGTATGTAAGTAATATTCTTTATTACCTCATATATCCAGAACCGCTAAACGGATTTACATAATTGAGGTATCGTTAGATTAGTCTTAGCAGCCCAAGTGTTCTTAGATAGGTGACCTTAAAAAAAAATCATCACGGCCATTAGAATAAGGAAAAAAAAAAATGGTTTCGAATACCATAATATGGGTATTAAATTAAAGAGTTCAATACGAGGATTTCAAAAAGGTATATCATGATTATCATTACCCTAATGAATCCAAACAAAAAAGTGAAAAATAAAAAAAATATTTATAAAAACAAAAACCCCGATTGCATAAAACTAAAAAAAAATAAACAAGCCCAATAGTTTATTAGGATTAACAGTCGGGACCTATAAGTAATTCTTCAATCAATTCATAAAAATATATAAAAATCTTTACCAGGAACCCCGCATGATTTAAAGAGGTCCCGATTGTTAATCCTAATAAACTATTGGGCTTGTTTATTTTTTTTTTAGTTTTATGCAGTCGGGGTTCTTGTTTAAAGAAAAAGAAAAAAAGAAATGTAAGATAAGATAATTATATTTATTTAGAAATCGTATAAAATTTTTAACGTAGTGGGGCTTGAACCCGCGCCTCCTGGAAACCGACTTGGTCGGTTTTCTTAATAAATATTTTTCTTTCCTAAGTGTGGAATAACACTTTCAAAATGTCAAAAATAATATAATTATAGTTATAATCTAAGTAAATATAACATTATTTTATTTCTTAACATAATTATAATACATTTATTTAGATGTATTGAGACGCAACTGTCAATATATTAATTTCCTTATTTTTTTGTCAAAAGGATTAAGGAAGGTTAAGGCCTAAGTTATATATTGCGCGAAAGGTTCGATTTTGCAGGATAAATATTGCCTTAATAGTGGCAAACATACATTACCCGCAAATGAAATGCCATGTTTTTTGCTTAGTATATTTATAAAAAAAATTGTGTTAATTTTTTTTGAGCTTCACGCTTTCTTTATCCCGCATATAGCGGGGTAGGCAGAAATAACCTGGTGTTAAGGCACTCCGTTTCCCTTTTTCACACGACGCAACGACGCGCTTTATGCCTTGATACCAGAGCATAAAAATAAAAATATTAATATATAATTCTCTCGGGTGGGAATCAAACTCACAACCGTCGCGTTAGTCAAACACTTGTGCCCCTGCGCCACGATTAGCCTCAGAACAAAAATATTTGCAATATAAAAAAATATTAAAAGTAAATATATCCATATTATACACACAAAAATATTTTCGCTAATAAAATCGCTATAAATCTGATAGCTTAATGTTTTCAAAGTATCATCCCAGTTTTATTTAGAGGTCGGGTCCTGTGTGTAAATTATTACAGAACTCCCAATGACGTCCGGTCGTACCCACTGTCGACAACTACTGTTACTTAATTAAATGTTGTCATACATCATCAAAGGTTTTTTTGAAAACGTAATTTATGACTTCCGCTGCAATGACATCGTATTTTCAGTCGTGAGGTCACAGTAAAAGAGTGTGGATTTGATTTTCACTTTGGAAAGATTAATATATTTTCGTTATATACTAGCGGCACCCCACACCGTGCGGCTACGTGTTGTTGCTGTCGTATTTGCATTGTAAGATGTAAGATTATTGTAAATTTCATAACTGTAGGTCTCATTAATTAAACACAATTAAATTCAATCAACACAATCAAAGCAATTCATAAAAGCGTTTACATAATTATCTAATTAAGCATTAACTCTGAATATAATGAAAAAAATAGTTGATTGGTGGCGAGGTTAAGGGCGCCATTGAGTTCCACCTCCCAACACGCAATGCCAGACTTCGGCAGCAAGTAGGGAGCGGAGTGTCTTAATACTTGGGTCCTACAGCCTACGAGTGCCATGCTAAATGTGGGATACAGCGTGATGCTGAAAAAAAAAATAGTTTGACTTACAAAAAAAAAACAGCCGGTTATAAACGTACGCACAGCAATACAAATTTCAAATAGACTGGCCTTATATTTCTGTGCTGCATTTTTGTGCCGCATAAAATTTTAATAAAGTATAAAGTAAACATTTAATAGATTCAATAGCAAGTAAATTCTCATATTTTATTTATTAATTTCCACTCCTTTTTTTACATGAAAGGTTTTGTTTAACATTTGAATATGTAATGAATTTATATCTTTTTTTTAGCTTCACGCTCTATCCCTCATGTAGCAAGGTAAGCAGAGGGAGCCTAGTATTAAGACACTCCGCTCCAAACTTTCCGCCGAACTCTGGAGGCATTCGTATTGAGTAGTGGAACTCAACGCCTCGAAACCAGAGCGAAGAAATTAAAATATGAAATATTTAATTACCACTAAAGAGAATAGAACCCACAACATTCCGCGGTTAATATTTTAATTCTCATTGAATTTGTGTCTTTAGGATTTTTATCGTAAAATTCGCGTGAAAACTAAATGCGTGATATTTTTTAACAAAGTGCAAATGAAATCAGTCACCATAAACGAAACGGCTTTGTGGAAAATTCAAAATAAAGTTCGAATGTAATATGTATGTATTTTTTGATAATCCATATTATGCGGTAATATTTTTTTTTTAAGATAAAAATTTTATTGTTTTATAATATCATATTCGTTAAAGTATTACAAGTTAACAAGTTGATATTTGATATAAAAATTATCTAATTAGATCGGTTTAAGAAAAATATTTATTTAGATACATTAGCAACAATCGTATTAAAATCCATAACCATCGGCTTTTTTCACAAAGATTCTTCAAGAATCAGTATGGTGTCATGTGCATTTATTAAATTTGTATTCTTAAAATAAAATTTTAGCGTAATGGTTATGAAATTTTTAATGAGAAAATTTACCTTAGTAACGAGCAAAAGACGTAATTTTAGAAACTCTACTATATATTTTAAGTATAAATTTAATATTTTAACTTGAACTTTACTAGCAGCAACTTTTATTAAAAAATAACTTGTAAAGTTTTTCATGCATTTATTAGTGCAATAACAAGTAAATTAATATTTAATATTGGCAATACTACAAGTCAGCAGATTGTGATAGGATGTGTACATTTTACTCATCTTATCCCTGGAGGCCGGTTTGCTTCTTTTCCTATGATCCTAGTATCTATGCCACTATAGTGCCAATCGGTGGCAAGTCACAGCTTTGTTTTGATACGTTGCCCGAGCAAGGTCTGAGCATATCGTAAAAAAAATCGGCGAGAAGCTTGAGAGCTACCCGTCCGGAATTCATCAGTTTTGGGCGCTCTCATAGGCGGCACTTGGTAACTCTAGCCAAGCTTCGGTAATGCCATTACGTACAGAAAATTACATATTGGTCCATACCATTGGTCCATCATCAGCTAGCTCTAGAGGATCACCGATTGATCAATGACCGACAATATGGCTTTCGCTATGGTCGCTTAACTGGTGATCTTCTGGTTTACCTTAAAAGCAAGGGAGAGAGCCTGGCAGTTAGTTTGGACATGGCGAAGGTCTTTGATCGAGTTTGGCTTGGGGCTCTCCTTGCTAAACTTCCATCCTATGGGCTTCCCGAGAATTTATGCAAGTGGATCGCCAGCTTTGTCACTGGGCGCAGCATCAATGTTTTTTGCTCAGAACACATGCACGTAAATGCTGGCGTCCCCCAAAGCGCTTGTTGTCTCTTACGCTGTTTCTTCTGCATATCAATGACATGTTACAAGATTCTAGCTACTCATTGCTACACAGATGATAGCACAGTAGACCTCGCGTGTCCTCGCTTTGCATTCTCTACCTCATTTACATGGGGAGTGTTCTGGGAAACTGTTTGACTTGTTACCTGCCACCGAATTTTCTAACCGCATTGTACATCACAAATTGCACTACTGTGTAGATTAGTAGGAACTTCCTTCTACGCGCCACGCAATCTGTGGAATGGCGTACCTGCGGCAGTTTCCAGGTCAACGACATGAATACCTTCAAAAAGCGCGTCTGTCTCCACCTTAAAGGCCGGCAACGTACCTTGGCTCTTCTGGTGTTACATAGGGTCGTAGAAGACGGTGACCACTTACCATCAAGTGACACGTACGCTCGTTTGCCTTGTCTTTTTCCATAAAAAGTATCTATAAATGAAGTCGTTCGAATGAAGAACGACGTGGTTCATTCGATACGTATCTGACACACTAAACGCGACAGGTTTTCCGTTTGATTCCTGCTGGAAGAAATGAAATATTTAATACCTCGCACATTTTCTTCGCTTTAATGTCGTGGAAAAGCCGGTTTTGAGTGCCGCTCGACTCAACAGGCAATGCCTCCAAAATACAATGCGTAAGACAATGCGTAAAATGGGCAACGGAGTTTCTTAACACCATAGATTCATCTGCCTAGGGTGCAGTGTGCGCGATATAGCATGACTTTGACCCATGCTTAAGGATAGTTACTCACATCGTGATTATAGATTTTCAAGTTTGTAATTTAATTCTTCTTAATTTAAATGAAATAATAAGACTAAAAATTTAACTACGAGTGGGTACAAATTTCTTGTTTAACTTATCTCGTAGTATATAAACATATATATCCTATGCCCAGAGAGCTTCGACGGTTCTAAGGATCTGATGGAGTAAACATATACTTCGATCAAAACTTTCCTCTCTAATGCGGATATTATTGTTGACTAATGGAACACACAGCAGCCACTTGTCTGCCTAGAATATGGAAACATGAACATCATTATAAGTCGCATTTATTATAGGTCGAGATCCCATTACTTAAATCTGTAGAGATCTGTTTTTGTAATGAAACTTATATTTAAGAATGATACATGATATTAGAATAGATTACATTAGGGTTGCCTAGATGAATCCTGCTAAAATCACCTATAAATATTTTTTTTCGTAACTCATTCTTGTGTGTTTTCGAAATCAACCGAGGTCCCCCTGGCCACTCATACCACACACTCTTGCTTCATATACCTATATTTTTTAAATTCTTTTATCACTCATTCTTTCGACGTGCCCAAACAACCTGAGTCCGCTTATCTTCATTCTTACTGTCACATTCTGACTAGTTAGGAGTTTTGTTAAATTTTATAATAATCAAAAATTAAAATAAAAATATTATTTAAATAATTAGGCCATCACAACCACTTTTGAATTGTCAAGTTACATAAAAACATTAGTAGTGTCAGTCCTAAAGGAAGCTACCACCGGCTTGAGAGGCAGTTCTGCTGAGAAGAGAGGGCAACAGATTCAAAGGTTGCCCTTTTAAAATATAATTTACACGCTGTCAACACAACAATGCATGGTTATCACTTACAGTGTTACAAAGAGTTCATTGTTCTAAAACAAAAATATAAAGAACAATTTTTAAATTATTTTCTAATGCAAAACGTAAATATATTTTAATGTTTAATATTATAAATTTTTCTCGGAAGACGAAGAGAGAGAGAGGGAGTTTATCGAAATGTACTTTTCCATATTTTCTTAGTTAATAAGAAAAATATCCGCAATAATTGTCACCCTTCATTATATTAAGGAAACATGATGTAATTAATACCTTACAGTAGATCGCTATTTGTAAACATTTATTAAATTAGATTATTTAGTCGTTTGAAAATGATAATTTAGATGACTATTAGTATTTAGAAAACAGATTTAGCAAAAACTCAATATCATGAATTCATTATTTCCCTTGAAAAATAAGCATTATTTTATGTTTAAATAGTTTTCTGTATGTACTGAATATGATTAAAATTATCATTTAACAGGTGAACAGTGAGAATAAACATTGATTTTAAGATTGACCTTCTATTATATAATATTTTACTTTAAAACATAAGGCAGACCGCGCATTTGATCGTCTATTCTCATAGTCAAACGGAACCAGAATAAAATATTTCAAATGATGGCAACCTTTGCTTGCAGCAGTTATTTTCTAGGCAACTATATGTCATAGTGTTGAGAAAAACATAACCTTTAATTTGATATATAATTCATTAAAAAAACATATGAGTGTAAATATTACCATTAAGTGACCTGTTTAAACCAGGCAACCCTAGGCTTGCGGCAGAGTGAGAGCTGGCAACCATTGTTTTTCCAATTCCTTATGTGATTTTCTTTTAAATGATGTAGGATTCACATAAAATACATATGAGTGCAATTTTCTCCAAAAGCGAGTTACGATTTTTTTTAATTAAAAGTGGTTGTGGCAGGATTCTTCTAGGCAACCCTAATAGATAATCTATTCTGTATGTATAATCTATTCTACTATCATGTATCATTCTTAAATATAAGTGTCATTACAAAAACAGATCCCTACAGATTTAAGCAATGGGATCTTAGGCTATTATTTTCCAAAACAATAAAAAATTCTGAGTATAAAATATACCTACAAGCCTAAGCGCGGCAAATTGTGAGTTCGATTTGTATTCGACAAAATTAAAAATTTGATATTTTCATTTCAAATTCATGCAACGCGTGGCGTTGAGTTCCGCTACTCAACACGCAATATCTCCAAAAACGGCGGACAATGGGGAACGAAATGTCCTAACACTAGGTTCTCTGTGCCTACCCTGCTGTGTGCGTGATCCAGCGTGAAGCTTTAAAAGCGTGAATATTCAAGTTCACATGGCAAGCGTACGTACGTACGACATAGAAACAGTTTTAACGGTGACTATATATCGACGGCAAAAACGACGCGAAAGAAGATGGAGATTGGGTCCACTTAAATTTGTCACACAGGTTGACTGAGAGACAGAAACATAATTTTGTAACCTAAATTATTGCAATTCGGACCTAAATCTATAAATAATTCCATATTAAAAGCTTCGTCTTCCATTTCATACGATTTCTTGACAAACTACTGACTAATTGAACTTGAAGAACTACACACTACTGACCAAACGAAATGATGAACCTAAAATAAGTTTATCTGTGTCGAAAGCGCCCGCCCAACTGGACGAAAATATAGAACATTAATGATCTCAAAGCACATGTTGACGCACGCTGACAACAGTCGAGCGCCAGCGCAGCGTTCAGCGCGCGCTTGATTAAAACTCGCATTAGCATGTGTACGGCCTATATAAAATGATTGTAGTTGTAAACACGCGTTATCAAAAGCACGTTGAGCGTTTATCATTTGAACGTGCTCTAAGTGAAATAAGGACAATTTAACTAATGTAACCAAAAATGAAAAGTCGCGGGCGGGTCACTAGTATTAAAAAAATAACAGAAATTACATTTGGTTTGGTTCCAACAAAATCACAATTTTGTACACCAGCGTTAAAGCTTAGCATTACTCATACAAGCGTTTCATGATAATCCTATAATAATTGCAAATTTGAACAAATCTCTATTTGAAATTGTAATAAAACAATAGATAATTATATTTTCTTCGCATATTTATTAGATACATATTACAGTGATTTATTTCTTATAACAGCATTTTGTTATCTTAAAACCAAAGATATATGTTATCATAAATTGATTTTTTTATGATTTTATTAATTTTGTAGTAAACTTGTGTTGATCAATTGCTTCTCGATTTAGAATAATATTACCCAAAATCGCAAGTTTATAAAAATAACAACTTTGAACAGTAATTTTACTAAAT
>DWLH01001195.1:0-13900 GCA_018249795.1 Heliconius telesiphe telesiphe
TTGTTAGTTTCAAAGTAAATATAAAGTAATGGGTTTTTATTTGTTTTAATTCTTTAATATCATAAATATAGTAGTAGTGTCTGGAGTAGTTACGTAGTTTCGAGTATTTGATTTTAGTAGGAATATATTTTATACTCCAATATAATTTATGATCGTAGTATAGGATCTTAAAAGCACTATAAGGACTACCAAGCATTCTCTTTCTTATAATATGAAAGTTATGATAGCTGTTGTTTTTGAGGCCAGTCGTGGCGCAGGGGCACAAAATGTGACTGTAAAACCGACTGGTTGGGGTTCCCAATCGAGGAGATAAAAAAAATATTTAAAATTTATATTTCCATTTCTTCGCTCTGGTGTCGAGGCAAAAGCGCGGCGTTGAGTTCAGCCACTCAACACGCAATGCCTCCAGAATTCGGCAGAAACCGGGGAACGGAGTGTCTTAACACTAGGTTCCCTCTGCCTGCTGTGTGCGGGATACAGCGTGAAGCTGATTTATTGTGTTTTTTCGTTGCCTTATAATACGTAGATTACTTTAAAATATTTTATTGTGGCGTGAATCTATAAAAATACCGGATATAATAAACAGAGTCTATCGTTAAAATGAAAACCTTTAAATCTGTTGCGTCATCGTTTAATGGGACGGATAAAAGGTACAATCATGCGGAAATTAAAGGCTGGGCGATTAACGTGATAGACACGATAAGAAAAATATTTTTTGTATCGTTTAATGATAATGGTATTAAAAACAAGTATAATGTAAAAAAACTTTTCTTAATAATAATAGAAATAAAAAAAAAAACAAAAGATTAGAAAATATTGAAAGAATGCTTTGAAGGCAAAGTTTTGTTTAATTTTCTTGAGTAACCACATCCAGCTTGATTTGACCCAGATAAAACAATACGCAACGTGATGGCTTGACACGTCGCACAATATGGAAACCCTATTCATACACTTTGAATAGCTCTCCTATTTGTACTACTAGATATTGTGATAAATTCTGATTTTACATTATAGTAAATAAATATTACATAAATAAATAATTAATTATTTATGAAAAGTTGAAGCTGTCGTAGTGCAGCGGCACAGTGTCTGATAGTTAACTAAACGGTTGTGGGCACGATTCCCTCTCGGGGGAAATGATTATGAAATTCCTTAAAAGTTTATAGAATGTTGGAAACGGAGTATCTTAATGCTATAATTCATTTAACTACAATAATATATATGGGATACAGCGTACATGACGTGTTCCGTAAACAGCATGGTAGGTAAGTAAAGTTACGGCTTTACGCAATAAAATACAACAACGAGAGGTTTTCTGCTATCGTCAATTGTTAATAGCATATTATAACAATTATACGGGTTGTAGTTTGTTATTTTAATTTTAGAATTATTTTATTTATGTTATTTTTATTTTAAAATTATTACGTTTAAAAAATAAAATAGATAAAAAAAAAAAAATTTTTTTTAAAATAATAATCAAGTTTTATATAAAAGGATGAATGTATCTATAAATAAAGGGTACGGATTCAAATCCAACTGAGGGTAATGTTTATATCTTAGTATAAATAGTTTTCCGGTCTAATCAGACTGCTCGGCCTTGGGTACCGCCCAGCAGTTTCATAAGTGGACAATAAATAAAGTTAACGATAAGAGAGCAATGATACGTATAGAGCATTGCAAAGGAAGCAAACATTCTATTTTGTAAACGCGACAGGTTGTGAACGAGAGAAAGTGGTGAACGAAAATGTCTTAATGGGGACGGAGTGTCTTAACACTAGGTTCTCATGTTCCCATTGCTTACCCTGCCACGGGCGGAATACAGCTTGAATCTAAAAAAAACCAACATTTTGACGTAATAGAGTGTAATAAAATTGTGTTTTTCTAGTAATATCCACTATAGTTGACTGAAATAGACACGAGTGCGGCGAGTTCTCACCCAATTTTTAGTACTTTATATTATCCTATTAACCGATTTAGGTTAACAAGATTATCATTTGTTACATTAGTAATAGCTACCCAACGTACTTAACTACGGGATACTAGACGCTAGAATATTAACAGAATGTTGTAACAATGGAAAATCCTTGTAAGTACAAAGATTCTACTTTTATGCCTTATTTCATAGTGTATATTTTGGATTTACTTTTATAAATTGCAAAATTTCATGTCGGGAACGGAGTGTCTTAACACTGGGTTCCCAAATTTCCCCTGTCTACCCTGTTATGTATTGAATATAGCGTGAAGTTAAAAAAATGCTGAAAATATTATGATAGTTTATATAATTTTTTACAATATCTAACAAATATGCAACAAAGCTGAATTCAACTGTAATTATTCAATTGTAATTAAGTCAAATTCTAATAATATTAAATAAATAATTACTTTAATATTTCCAAAGTACATTGAATGAAATTAATGACCGTCGAGATCGAAAAAAAATAGTCAAGGACTTCTATTTACTATATTACTATACAATATAATTAATATATTCTATTATTTTACAATTATGCAACATACTATTAGGCCTCGTGTTGATTATATTAGGATTAATTAAGGTAGGATTAAATGATATTAATAGCCAGCAATAAAATTAACCGTGTTTATTAGGATATTTATGTATGACTGTTTAACTATGATTATTCGCCTGAATCATTCATTATTTAAAAAAAAAATATCTTTAAGTATATTATATTTATTAATAAAGAGGCCAGTCGTGGAGCAGAGGTACAAAGTGTGACTGTAAACGCCACTGGTTGTGGGTCACTCGAGGAAATTAAATATTTATTTATTTTCACTATTATTACACTTTTTAAATTAAATTATTTTATTTTAACCGGATTAATCGCGTATATTTTCAGCTCATTCTGCAAGAATCCAGAGTACTACGTGAGGAAATTAAGAAATCTTTGGCGGTAGTTTGACATAAATATTATATCAATAACATAAATATTCGGGTAGACTGAGGTGGCATTCGTCTGTCAACTGACAGACGAATGCCACCTACCCGTGACCACGGACTACTGCAAAGTGTTCGAAACGTCGGGTTTCCAAAAATGTATAAAAATACAAAATATACACGATTAATCCGGTTAAAATAGTTTAATTTAAAAAGTGTAATAATCGTGAAAATAAATAAATATTTCATATTTTCATTTATTTCACAGCGGGAATCCGCTGGATTCAGAGGGCGCAGGACCGGGCGGTATGGCGAGCATTAGGGGAGGCCTATGTCCAGCAATGGACTTCGAAAGGCTGATGGATGGATTTTCATTTATTTATTTTTTTTATTTTTTCGCTCTGATGTCGAGGCAAAACGTGGCGTTGAGTTCCGCCACTCAACATGAAATGCCTCCAGAATTCGCTGGAAGTAGGGAAGGGAGTGTATTAACATTACGTGTCCTCTGTCTTCCCGTGCGGGATACAGCGTGAAGCTGTTTTTTTTTATTTTTAAATCTATGTTTAAGGCAAATTAGAAGAAAAAATGCTGTAATATTTCACTAGATCCATTTGTATATTCTTAAAAATATAATATACATATAAAATACAATAATGATATAATTTTTCACCATGCACAACGCACGACGTAACGAGCTGTAATAAAATCTGACGCTTGTAATGGATTGTACGTGCAACGAACGAACATCTCTTATTGTTTTATTAGAGTAATTGCATATTAATCGTAGATCAAGGAATAGAAATTCAATTGTAAAATGAAAAAAAAGGGCCTTCCTTTATTTTATATTCAATAATTTTATACAATACCGATCTATGCTACACACACCTCCCTTCCTAGACGTGATGATATTTTGTTCGATCGCGTTGAGGGGAATAAATTGAATTCCTTTTTGATTTGAGTGTTGAGTGGTAGAAGTGGGACTCAACGCCACGATTTATCTATCATAGCTGAAAATAATTTAAATATAGTCTTTCCCTTAATTTTTTTTTCACACTTAAAAATATCGCGTTTACAGCCAAACATCACAGACATTCATATCCAGCATGTTTATTATGAATTTTCAAAGTAATATTTCGTTAAATTTTGATGAAGTTCGAAATCTCTTATGTGTATATAAGTACATCGAAATAAAGTTTTAAATTTGTAGTATAAAATTATTTATAGTATATTTATTTTAAAAACTGACACCAATTTAGAGAAACTATTGAATTGTCGTATTGTAATAATGCGATGGACTTTTTGAAATTAAATGTCAGGTAAATTTACACAACATAACATGCGTCATGAAAATATTGCAAGTACTGATGTGTAATATATACGGTAAATGAAATAGAATTTACATTTCCATTGAGTGAAATAGAATTTACATTCCAATTGAGTTGAAAGTTTACAATAGAGTGGATCTGTTTTTCTGCTCTGTATTATACTTAAAAGCTATTTAGACTACTAAGCGTGCATTGTCTTCTAAGCTTCTGTACTTTAAATAAAAAAGGGGAACCCTGATAGGATCACTTGATGTCAATAATAATCAAAACCTATAGGGAACTTCCTGTGGACCTACAGTTATGAAATTTGTGAAGAAGTGTGAACTTGCAGTACAAATAAAGGAAAAAATCCGGACATGAAAATTAATAAGTATTTAATGGTATAAAATTATTACAAATTTATATTTGTAGTTCATTTCCTACAACAAGACTGCATACGGACGCAAGGTTACGTTTGTCAACTTTATTCACCGCATAATCAAAACTTATAAGGTATTTACCGTAAACCTATAATTATGAAATTTAGCAAGAAGAGAGAATTTACTACAAAATGAGTGCATACGAAAACTTAAATTTGTAAATTTTTATAAGTTGCCTGTTGCGTCCCGTTAACCTTAATCGTGGAATTAGTGCGAAACCCTCGGAGGATGAGTCCGACTCGCACATCATTACTTTTTAATTTTTTATTAGTATTTTTCCGAGAAGGTTAAAATACCTAAAATCTATATACAACATGAAGAACGTAATAATTTATGATTACGTTCCCTCGATCCTTTTTAGCAAAATATCCCTAATTTATAGTATTAATTTGGGTGGACTGAAATTTATCGCTATTGTATGACTTAACGGGAGCAATCTTGTTAAAGACAAATATTGGCTTTGAATCTGGAGGAACTTTTCGGTGGAAATCTAATGCTTGTATTATATTTTGTATTTCAACTTTGGTAATCAATTTTCATTAGCAAAATCCTCGATACACTCAAGTAATGTTAGCACCTATCTGATATGAGCATCCCTTAGATGTAAATAAAATAATAAGAACAAATTAATATTACTTTTTAAAAAATATATAAAAAAATTGAATTTTTGAATAACACATTAAACATTGTAAAAAAAATAATAATAAGAATAGCGATTAGATTTTTTTTTCTTTTTGTTAAATCTGTTGTTAAATTTGATCCCATTAGTCTGTATTTTTTAATAGATATATAATGTTAAAATTTATTTAGTAATATTATTAAAGTTAATAACTAAAATGTAAATGAATAACTAAAGTATACTGTTGTTGCATGTTGTGTCTATGTTTAAGGGGAATAACACTTTGCAATGTATTTTTTTTTAACTTGTATATTTTTTCATGTAATGTGTATACTCTGTTGGTGGACCTTATATAAATAAATAAATAAATAAATAAAACTATATACACTAACTAAACACATAAGTGAGTTTGTGTTTTGACATTTTAACAGAGGGTATTAAAATTATGTAAGGGATGACCGTTGAAAGTTTTACTTAAAGGGTTACTTTAAGTGAATGAATGATCTTTTAATCAAGATAAAAAAAAATATTAATATTTTATTTAGAAATAGAGATCATACAATGTTCGTGTAGGTGAGAGTGAAAGACTTTTGCGTATCGACGTAATAAAAAAAATAAACAATGAAAAATCACAAAAAAATTATGTGTTTATTTTGTTTTGTTTTGTTTTAACATGTATAACTATTAACTGAGTGGTTCGATTTTGATAAAAAAAAATACCAACTTCAAAAAATGGAGGCTATCAGATTGATATGTATGTATGTAATATTGTTGGAATTGAACAATATTTGAGTATGGTGATCCAATTAGGCCTCCAAGCGTGTGCTTAATTTGTAAGTGTATGTTCGTATGTTTATCCACCAATTTCTCGGAAACACCACAACAACAAACACAAACCCTTGGTTGGTTGTATAATGTATAAATTTTGAAAAAAGAATGTCTACACTAAACGTAGGATGAGCTCAATGCTGCACTTTTGTTTCGACACAAGAACAAAGAAATAAAAATATTAAATATTTAATTTACTCAAGTGGGAATCAAACCCACGACCTCTCGCTTCTCCTGTGAGTCCTTTTTTTAAATGTCTAAATATACTCGTATTTTAATTTACGTTACGGGAAACATCAGCTGAATAGAAAGAATCTGAACATAAATCTTCATGAAATAATTTATGCTTGTTTTAAACGAACTTTAGTTTTGCTTTTAGTGGCGTTGAGTTCCGCCACTTAACATGATATGCCTCCAAAAATTCGGCGGAAAGTGGCGAACGGAGTGTCTTTACACTTTACACAATTAGTACGTAACCTTCACTGGGTGAGTCAGAAACGCACTTGACCTGTTTTTTTTACGTGGTGGAACCGAGTTTGTCTAATCGAATTTATTTTTAGAAAGAAAATATTTCTTAGCGGATATTGTTAAAAAATATTTTCTCTTAATCATTTATGAAGATGGAGTTACAACAGTGTCTAATTGAACTACAAACAAAATTAATTTCTAATTAAGCGGTATTATAATAGCACACAACTTAAGCTTATATATAAACATTACTATGAAATGGTCCTCATTTTAGTAAGAAGGAAATAACAATACGATGATACGATCGTGACATAAAGAAAATTAGATTTCTGTGCCTTTTTATATCTTACATATACTTTCATACTTTGACAAGTTTATTACGTAATTGTTTCACTCTTAAGATGACGTACTTATATAAAGACTTTTGTTTTATAAATAAATCAGTTTCACGCTGTATCCCGCACACATCAGAGTAGGCAGAGGGAGCCTAGTGTTAAAACACTCCGTTCCCCACTTACGGCCGAATTCTGGAGGCATTGCGTGTTGAGTGGCAGAACTCAACGCCGCGCTTTGCCACGACACCAGAGCGAAGTAATGGAAATATAAATTTAAGTAGATATTTCCTAAATATTTCATCTCCTCGAGAGGGGATCGAACCTACAACCAGTCGATTTACAGTCACATTGTGTGCCCCTGCGCTACGACTGGCCACAATTGTTGTATAAAGTTATGGTTTTTTTTTTTTTTTTTCACTCCACTTTTATTCATATTTATCATTACATACGAGTATATTATCTGTGTGCCTATTTATGTATTTGGTTGAAATTTTAAAATACCAATAAACGCGAATTATTCGAATAAACTGAAAATACAACCCTCATGGCGCAGTGGCACTAGCGTGTGACTGTAAACGCAACGGTTGTGGGTTCGATTATCACTCGAGAGATTGTTATTTATAAACATTTTCATATTTATTTCGAAACGGTTGAGGAAGAAGGAAGAAAAGCGGAAAACGGAGTGTCTTAATACTAGGTTGCTTCTGCTTACCCTGCTATGCAGAATACAGCGTGAAGCTGTAAAAAAACCAAAACCACCAAAAATATGTATATGTTCCTTTTAAATTTTAAGTTTGGCAAAGTATGTTTAGATCGATTTTAAGATATTATTAAGTATTTTTATTTTATCAAAGAATAGCTGTATCAAGTTTATTCGTTTAATTATAATTATGTTAATTCCGCGTCTGCAGTACGCGATTGTAATGCTATTTGAATTCACAGCATGTATGTTATTTTTGTTCAAGAAGAAAAGAATTTCTATACATAATAATGAACAAAAAGATTTACATAGAAAAATTATTCTAGTGATGAATGATTATTTTATTTTAATGTTATGGTTAAAACATATAATGTAAAAATTATTTTTGAAAAAAAAAACGAAGAATACTATATATTTTACTAAAACATTACACTCAGAATTTTTGTAGTTAAAATATTTCACTTCGAATATATTTAATAGATGTGCGTCCACAAAAAGAAAGTCTCTCAAGGACATTTTAAACACATGTATGTACGTATACGGTACGACGACGGTCGACGAGTCGTGGCCGCCCTGAAGTTATACTTTCTCAATTTTTATGCACTGTTTACTCGTGAAGAAAATAATGAAAAGTAAGAAGAATCCCTTAATCAAATCTGTGCAGCTATCTGCAGCTTAGTCTTGGGGAGCAAGGACTCGTCGATCGTACGGTACATACTTTTAATAATACAATAGAGTAACTGGATAACATAAAGTAACTAACATATTTGAATACAAATTGGCCTTTGAACAGATTCTAACTTTACCACAAAGCAATTTCGTCGATATTTGAAAGCCGCTAGAAGCAGTGGATTGTGTGTTAAAAAAATTTTATGCATCACCTTGTTTTGATTTCGAACAAAAATATGCATAAGATCTCCATACAATGTAGGGCCGGCCCGTCATGATGCAATGGCACAAGCGTGCGACTGTAGACGGACAAGTTGTGGGTTAGATTTCTACTCAAGGCAACAACCCCTCGCTCTGGTAACGATGCAAACCGTGGCGTTGACTTCCACCACTTAAGGCTTTCGGATATCGGCGGAAAGTTGGGAACAGAAGTGTCTTAGCACTAGATTCCTAGGTTCCCTCTGCCATACCTGCTATTTGCGTGAAGCTAAAAAAATCTACAAGCAAATAATATTTTGGCAACATTGAAGGAGCTATTTATATGACTCTAAACAAAATATGCTTGATACCTAGGATCAATATAAGTTTTAAAAATTGGCCTTTAGAAATAAAAGTGTCAATTTTTATAAGAAAATAATTATAATCATTACTAATTAATTTTATAAATTTAAAAGCGGAAAACCTGGATTGTTACCGCACTGGTCGGAAAAGTGATATAATAAAAATATATATATTTAGAATAATGCAACATGTATAATATATGAAAACAAACGTTTTTTATTTATTGTGTAAGTCTATTATTGGGAACATAACGAATAATGGTTTTGAGTAAATCAGTCATCATCAATCAATCATCAGTTTTTATTGTTTACTGCAATCTTTTATTAAGTTCTAATCAATATATCAAAATAATGTAAAATTTTATACTCTAAAGTCTAAAACTATAAAAATATTTTTTTCTTTGTTTCATGTAACTTTACTTAACGCATCGCATAGAATCTTACATAGAATCCAATCCAATTTCAATTTAATATTTAATTAAAAATTTCATATTCATCATCATCATTGTCATTCTCATAACAACTACGCAATAAATATACGCCATAATCAATAAGTGAATTAGTTATATTTGTTTTTTTAATTAGCATTTAAAGCCGTTCGAATTATAAGCGACCACCTTGAACTTCTTAGCATTACTTTCTCATCGACACTTAACTTGGGATCTCACATTGAATCCAGAGCTCAATTGACAGCTAAGAAACTTGGCATCCTCTCCAAGGCGAGGCAGTACTTTACACCTCAACATCTTTTCACACTGTATAAAGCACACGGCCTACCGTGTATGGAGTACTGATCTCACTTATGGGATGGCTCAAGAAAAGCTATTAATTGTATTGAGTTGATGAGTTGTGGAATTTATAATTATGGATAGTTCCTCTGAGGTAACTATCCTTGTATCCCGCACACAGCAGGGTAGGCAGAGGGAACCTAGCGTTAAGACACTCCGTTCCCCACTTTCTGCCGAATTCTGGAGGCATTGTGTGTTGAGTGGCAGAACTCAACGCCGCGCTTAACCTCGACACCAGAGCGAAGAAATGGAAATATAAATTTAAGTAAATATTTCATCTCCTCGAGTGGGGATCGAACCCACAACCAGTCAGTTTTACAGTCACACCTCGTGCCGCTGCGCCACGACTGGCCTCAAGTTTAATTATTTTATTTTATTTATTAATATATATTTATATATTTAATTTATAATAATATATTTAATTTTTTTAAATTTCAATTTAATTAAATATTGATCATCGCGACAAGCTTTTATGATCATTTAAATTGTCTATAATGAGGTTATAAGTTGATGGTTCAAAATTAAAAGATTTTTCTTTCTCCTCCGTCCTTTTTTCGTTTAAATAAAGCTTTTTCGAAAAAATATTTTTTGCTTTTAATTTATTATATCTCACATACGAGTATATTTTAGGATAAATATAAAAGTTTTCACATTTGTTTCTCTTAATATACGAGCGGAAAGTTCAGTTTTAGCATATCTGGCGCAATGCCCGTTTAGATATTATATTACTTACGTCACTATTTTAAAATCACTATTTAATACGTAGAATTTAAATAACTTAAGATTTTTTAAGTTCATATAATTAAAGTTAATTATATGAAAAGTTAATAATCTTAAGTGTTCCTAACTAACGACTTATTGTTTGTTAAGTATAATTTAATTAATTGACTATATAGAACAAGAAAATAATTTGTTCGTAGACAATTTCAACGTACCAAAATGTATATTTTTTATTTATAATAATTTATGGGGCTGCCAAAAAATATATAAAATAAATAATGAGTTAAGTTCACTATTTTGCTATATTGCGAATAACCTCCACTACGATTAGTCACTTGTGTCAACATTTTTGCTTATAAAGTCACAAAATAGCGTTAAATATAACATTTCTCGCTATATCGACAAAATTTCATGATTTGACTGTAAACAGTATAGTGTAACCACTTTATTTTCAGGCACAATTTGACCTAGATTCATATGGAATTGTGGTGTCTCCGTACTAGCACTATGGCGGTTGGTAATGAGAAGAATAAAAAGTAACGAGCGTTACACAATCATGCGGCATTCCTTTGGGGCAATACTATCACCACAAAGCCTCTTACCTCAATAGCATTTGTAATTTCGTTTCATCACCTACATAGTATCTTTAATGAAATTGTCATTGCTTTATTTGGTGATAAATTAGTTAAGACACTCTTTTCACAGCTTATAGCCCGAATTTCAGAATTGCGTGTTGAGCGGTGGCGATAATTATTCATATGTGACAGATGGGACGACGAAAAAAGTACAATAACACAATTAAAGATGAATAAGGTAATAAATTTTTAGCAACTTACAATTATAATTTAAAAAATAAACTGGTCGTCTGTAAAGTCGGTTAATAAAGAAAATATAGAAGAAAAATTGCATACTTTTATGAATCGAATTGAATAACTGAATCATACACAGAATTTTGCATAGGTTTTAATACAAAGGAGTTAATTAAAAAATATATATTATTTTGATAAATAAAAAATATATATTTGCACTTGTTAATTTAAATATTTTTTTACTTAAATTATACAGAATAATAATAAGAAATAATCTGCCGTTTAATTGCAAGTACCAATGAATGGATAGATGCGTCACAAGCCGAGCGCTTACGCCGATCGTGCCTCTCTATCGTTTCTTCCGCGCTGCCGCTTGAAGGCGGAACGTGACAATAAGTCCTGCATGCTTGTGCAGCCAGTGTTAATCTATAAGACGTTATCACGTCAAGCCAAATTTTGGGACTATTGTATAATATGTTTTTAATTCTGAGTTTGCAATATTTAGTAATAATATTTAGTTCAAATATCAAAGTAAAACATAAACTAAATATGTATACTAATGTAATAAAGCGGAAGAGTTTGTTTATTTAAACGCTAAAGTCTCTGGCACTACTTGTCAGATTTACTTTTTGTTTGTTTAGTATGAAAGCTACATTCTCTAGGAGTGCTATAGGCTATAATTATATATAACATTACGATTTAATTCTTAGTTGGCCTTAAATAATAATTAAATAACAACAATTAGAAAGACCATCATATTATTTTAGCCGCGTGCGCAGTACATTGGACTACAAAAACATTCAGTTTCATTAGTTCTAAAATATAGTCCGCGACACACTATATCTATCTCTTATAAATAAGTCACAATAAGACATTTTGTTACAAAAAATAATTGAAAACTGCAAGCTGATATTTCAACGTTTTTTATTTGACAAAGATATTGACTTACGAGCGAAAGTTATTTTATCATCAAGGAAATTTTATAAATATTATAAGCTTTAACGTTTATAGCATGTAAATTGGACGTATACTTTTCGAGAAAATGTAGAATGAAAATAATTCAACGAAAAATTATTTAATCAATCTTATGCAGCATAATAAAATAAAGCATAAATTATAGGTGGTATGCGGGTGACACCGCGAGTGGGCCGCTAGTTTTATATATTTCAAAAACATAAACTAAAGACAGGGTGCGGCACATAGATCTCCCCTCTTTTGGAAATAAATAGAATCAAAATCTTTTGACATAAATTCAATTAATTTTTATTGAAATATAGTGCAAAAAATGCCATTTACAATAATAAAACATATTACATTAACGAATTTTGAACAATACATTACTCAAATGTCGGCCTCTATTGTTAATGCACTCTGTAAGCCTCTCTCGGAAATTTTCCATTACTCTGCGAATCATCTTGAGTGGAATGGCAGCAACCTCGTTTCTTATCGAGCTTCCATGTTTCGAGGGCGATGTTGAAAGACCTTGGCTTTGAGATATCCCCACAAGAAGTAGTCGCAGGGTGTCAAGTCCGGTGACCGTGGAGGCCACCCAATATCACCTCGAAAGGAAATAGTCCAGTGAACAAGTTTCTAAGAACTGCAGGTGAGCGAGATGTGTGTGCCGTTTTTCATCCCGCAACTGTGCGTCTTTACAATTGGAGAGATCTATGTGCCGCACCCAGTATTATAATTAACATTGAATATTCATGTAAATATTATTATTTTACGTGAGCCCGTTGGAATATCGGATTTTACCCGACAGATATGGATTACTAGTTTTGCTCATACATCTGGTTTTGTTTTATGTTACATATACGAATTTAGTAGCGTTACGAGATACAAATTTCGTTAGTTTGATGGATGAACGGATTAGTGGGGCCTTGAGAGTCCTCTTTGTTCTTTTGGAAAGTACAATATCGATAGTAAAACATGTAGTCTCTATTATTAATATTTCTGTCAGCCAGTAAATATCTGCAAATATTATGTTTTTTTCTAATTGACCCAGCATATTTTCAATAATAAGTTTAATTTGGTTGCTTTTCCTAAGAGTTTCTATCTTGTTTTTGAGTCAATGGTAGAACGATTAGTTTGCCTTTAAGAAAATTTAATTTAAAATTAACTGAACGAGTTCGTATAAAGAATAAAGACTTTGAGAGACGTCTTATTGTTTGACTAAAACTGAACAACGGTCTAATTAAAACTAGATTTGATTTCTGCTAACATGGACTATTTGATAATTAAAGATTATTTCTTGATGTTTTCTCGTTTCTAGCTTTTCAATTAGTTGCCTTTAAATGAGGTCATTGTGCCGCAGCGGCACAGCATCCTACTGTAAACGTGACGGTGGTCGGTTCGATTTCAACTCGGACATATGAAATACTTTCACTCACTTAATTTGTAGGAAGTCTTTACATTCACAGGAATGGAATGTCTTTATATCTCACAGGTTTCCTCTGCCTACCCTATCACTATCGTATGATTACTGTCATACCATACATATTTTATTTTCTGTTTATAACTATTGTGTAAAATAAGTAGTTAGAGCCTTTAGTCGGTGTAGCTACATTTGAGGTCAAGTGATAGAGCAATGTCACTCCTATTTTATCCTTTATTTGTAAGTATACTTTGTTAGTATTATAACAAGCGTATAAAAATTTCGACGTAGCTTGATGAGAACGTATGGCTTAGTGGTCAGAGCGCCTGGTCGGTTTCCAGGAGGCGCGGGTTCGAGTCCCGCTACGTTCAAATTTTTATACGTTTTCTA
>DWLH01001196.1:0-13899 GCA_018249795.1 Heliconius telesiphe telesiphe
GAAAAATGTTTCCTACACCGCTATTCATTTTCAAGTTAAGAAGAGTTTACAACTTGTGTTCAGTCTTGTTTAAATTCTAGAGAAATTCAAACTCTACCCACTACAGCATGCTTTTGTTGAAGTTAAATACGTTCACAGAGCTACGATTAAAAATCTATATAGATTACGTTTATGAAATACGTAGTAGATACATCCCTAAAATATTACTCGCTACGTGATGAATTAGACTACACTAAATTTTCAATACATATATATGTAAATTACATTTATGGTTGATCCGGCAAGGTTTATTGCAGGGTCTCAGTTGTCCTAGCTTTCCAATGTTATACAAAAGTTTTTTTCTATAATATTGCTATTTATTTCGTTCACGACTTCCAACGGGTAATAGGTTAAGAAATATCGCAGATTTATTCAGCGTCGTGGTGCAAACTGTCTTAACTTTACCCTCGTGGATAACACTTTTATTAAATATTTACTGAGTTGCGTGTTATTCTACGGTTATAATATGAAACTTTTTAGTACATTGTACATATGTGTTCTTTATTGTAATAAAAAACAATTTGAATTCTATCTTCTTGCATATTATAATAATATAACTAAAATACATTTCTAAAGAATTCAAAGAAATATAGAATTATTTGTCAGTAAATGTGTACAAAAGCTACTTACATAGATTTACTACTAAAATATACTTTGAAGCATAATTGGATAAATAATGAATGCTAACTTCATAAATTGATTAATAACAATAAAATATTTTACTATAACTATTTAAAATAAAAAAAAATAACATTCGTAATTGTTGTGTTTTTGTACGCAATTGGCTTGAAACGTATGTCTCGCGTGCAGTAAAACGGCAGTTTAAAAGTAATTAGCGAGAAACTATTTGTTTGGCTAATATGAATGAAAAACCAGTAAATCGCGGTCTCTAGCTCTATGATAACATCAATTGAAAAATAAACGCGCAGATTGAAGTATTTCCAGTTAAAGTGCAGTTTCCCAAAAATTTTATAAAAGTTAGTTTTTCGGAGACTACTATTTTTTGAGTAAATAAATTAGTCTGGCGCCAAAAATGCATAAAAATTACAGTCAACCGAGAAACTTTTCAAATTGAAATCTCAATAAAGCGGTACCGTAACAATGACAGAGAAAGGGTCTCAAAAGTACTTACTTTTGGAACCCTTTGTAAAAGTAAATGTGTAGTTACATCATTTATTTTATTTTTGTTAAGTAATATTTGTATATATTTTCAATCAAATAAGCTTTAATAGTAATTTGAATTTTGAATTAAAGAACTTAAGACGCATATTTTTAATTAGGTGATTTTGTTCCGGTTTCAGAAGATTTACTTATAAGTTACCACAAAAAGGACGTCACTTTTTCAGTACTTTTGTTTGAATCTGTTTAAATCTCTTTAAGCTTTCGCTGTTAATGAGGAGTAGGCAATAGAGTAATGCCAGGCGGCGCGGGCGTGGGGGGCGCGGGAGGCGCGGGGGGTGCGGGTGGCAGGAAGGGAGCGAAGCTAACGCGATATTTGCGCTGGAGTGTTTACTTGACGCGTAGCATTTGAGAATCGTTAGGGAGAATCGTTTGTAAACACAGAGCGAGGCGCTCGCATTTGGTCGGATTCTCTCGACAACATTTTGAAGATAAACAATAAATAGCATTTCTCAAAACTTGGACGTTTTGTAATTGACGGCTTGGCAGATTTATCTAGATGGCTCAGTCATTGTTAAAAGTGTTAACTTGTTAGTAAAGTTGTTAGTGAAGTTCACATGAACTTTTACCGGTACTTTGATATAAGTTAGTGATCGGCAAGTTGGTAAATAGTCACCACATTCGATTAATAAGCTAGGATTCAGAGTTATATAATACATGATTGACGCAAGGCGTTAGCGGATCAGTGTCGTTTGCGAATCGTTAGCAGTTAGTGGAATGCATTGTCGTCGAGGCGAGTTCACAGATGCATGGCGTGTACATTGTAAACCCCACTGAGTTCGAGTGGGTGGTATGGCAGGAGTGTCGCCAGGTGGTGGTAGTGATTGCCAGATAGTTGGTGGTGCAAGCTCGCCAAGGGATTACCTGCGGGATATGGCAGCCCGAAGCTAGGATAGCCCGAATAGCTACGTCCTGCCGCGTAGGCGGCGTACGCTGCGGGAAAACCTGTAGAACAAATAAACATGTGTTAATCAATTAAATAACATTAACTGATGAAACTCCGGTATCAATCATTTCATTGCTTTTAATTAATGTGATTTCAATCAGATCGCTTTCACTCTGTTCACGCTTTTATCACGTATGACGTAACACGCGTCCTATTGTCCTAATTTGAAAATAGAGACGTCACATAAAAGGTAGGTAAAGTATATCGCACTAGTCCGGTACGACATCGTTTTGGACAATGTCCAGCATATGATATTTTGTAAACATCGTTAAATGTAGCACACTGTGAGTGCACTAACGATGGTTTTATTCAATTAACAAACGCTTTACAGCAAGCAATCCACTAGCAGATTCATTAAATTATAAAAGTAAACTAGGACTACTCTAAAAACATGAGAAAATGCGGCTATTTGAAAACAGACATTATTGCTAAAAGTTACATATATGTTTGCAATATCGCCTTTCTGAACATGGAGTCCGGTATAAAAATGTGAATGATTGATGGCCGGACCGTCGGCGGAGGCTGATATGATTACCGCACCGGATCGTTTATCATATTATTGCCAATCAAAATAGTGTATCTGTCAGGCCACGTGTCCATCCATTACGGCGGCTGGAGCACACCTAGACATGCTTTATAATACATTAATTAACTGCAGCGTGACACTCTGTCTGTTAAAGTTAAATGCTTAGTCAGCTAATTGATCCGTTTTGGTGGATTCGAACTGAGCAAACTGAATGTTTGTACGTTTTAACTGTACGTTAGAGAAGTCTCGTTCCATTGTTACGATGATTTGGATATGCGGGACGTAATGTACTGATTTTTTAAATAATATATATATAATGTTAATTGTACACTTACCGTCAGGAAGAGCACCCAATGACCACATGAAATCTAGAAATGTAAAAACATTTACATAAATTGATCGATCCTTACACCTTATTTTATATATTTGTGTACTAAAAAAAACATTGAAACATTTGAAACATTAAGAATACCGTGAGACACTATTTTGCTTGGCGAGAATGTTCATGTGGATTGTACAAACATATGTGTGATATAATACATAATACTTATATTTAATTTTCAAGTATTTAAACGAGTTCTAAAATTTACTACCATCCAATAGATTACTAAAATGACTTCAATGGGGTATGTTAGTTTTCTATCACCGATGATATTATTTTTATATATATATGTATGTATACTTAAATCGTTAATCTATTCTACACATTGTTAGTCTAGAGCTAAACATGTTAAACAAACAGACGTCTTTAAATATTTTAGAAATGATATTTATTAATCTAAAGTCTACCGATTTTTTTCCTACTTAAAAAGTTAATACAATTAATAATACTATTATTAGTTAATACGAGATCTACTTTGGTAATACAAATTTGAGTGTATTAACACCTTATTGTTAAGAAATACACATATTCAACTAATAGGAAAGAAAATAAAAATAAACTAAATAACTAAAATAAGTGATATTCTTTTAAAATAATCTATGCATTAAAAATAATATATAGTAGACGAAGAAAAAATATTCATCTAACAATTCTATATAAATAACAAAGTTGGCATTTGATTTAAGTACTTTACCTAATCGCTAATAGAAAATATCAAATAGAAATAAAAAATAAATAAATACAACACATAATATGACTAAAAATTTCACAAACTCATAAGTAACATCGACTGTTGATAGGTACCTTTTCTTCCAATGATTACATTTTTTGTAAAGCCGACATCAAGTTGCAAAGCTATTTATAGTAAAAGGCTAAGGAATATAATAATATGATTTAAGAAAATATTGTTTTCAAAAAGATCTCTTCAACCAACCACAAGTAACTTGTCTAGAATTTGTTTTCTAAGCTGCTTTAGTTGTTTATTATGGATGGAAATGTAGCAAAACTGGCAAGAATCAGCAGGACTATAAGGTCCTTCATAAGTATTCCATATTAAAACTACGTATAAATCAGAAAAATACCAGGCTTAGTCTATATCCTCTATCTATTAAAAATCAAATGTCTTTAAGCACCTACTACCTGGTAGAAAAATATTGCTTTCTATTACCCTACATAAAATTGTTCCAGATGATTTTTTCTACTATTCAATATAAATGTAATGTTTCAGTAACCTTTGTATAATAACTGTCTCTATAGATCCTCTAAATTATGTTGGTACACATTTCAAAAATCTGCTAGCTAACTGATTCTCTAATGGCAATTACTAAAATAAGACACTTTAGATATTATCTGTTTCCTTAATTACAACAAAATAAATATACTGAGGGTACAATAGAATAGAGGAATGTGAAAAATTGTTAGGAATGGATAGGATATAACGCCAGCGCAGCATAATCATTCAACTATCAAATATTGGCAAATTAAAAGGGTTGGTGGGGATGCTGTTGGAAGAGGATTGCGGATCAGAGTGGCAGAGGGGTAGGTAACGTGGAGTGAGTGAGAGGAGAGTACAGAGTCGGTATATCGAGTGTGTGAGCACCTAGGAGCTCGGAGACGGAGTAGGCAAGGGGTGGTATGGTGATAGGTGCTAATGTAGGTCTAGGGGGTCTTGGAGTAGGGCGCAGGGCGGCAAGGGCACGGCGATACATGGTAGCGGCACTAGCAGACCCTGCGCCCACGCCTGCCCCCGTGACGAGCAGCTGCGCGGGCGCATGGACGGGGTAAGGAGCGTACCGAACGCCACCGGCTGCCACGGCGCTACCTAGCAACTCACCGTAGGCCCCGCGGCCAGCAGCTCTCGTCTTGGCCAAGTTTGCTGGGAGCATTACTTCTTTCGGTTGTGCCTTTTTGCATTCCACCTATAACAAAATTATAATTATAATATTATAGAAAATCATAACTTTATTTAAAAATATACCTTTCAAATTCATATTTTCAAACTTTCTTAACTGTTTTGCCTATTTCACGGCCACAAGAACCACACAAAATGGTTCTAATTGTTAAAGAATTAATTGCTATTATTGTGCTTGACAGAACTAAGTAAATATCATTATAAAATTGGGTGAGTCGTAAAATTATGGAAGAAAGGGGGTGACAAAATCAGTCGACAATCCGTTATGCTTCACGGTTCGACTCACAAATTGAATTTTAATATACTTTATTAAGTCAAAGAGCTTACCATTGAATGCTTATTATGCTGAAGGACTAAATTTACAAGGTTGGAAATAATTGTTTACAATAATTACAATACTAATATAATCCAACTCAGGAAAAGTCTTGATTTGTTGTTTTAGCTTTGTTGCTTAATTGATACGAATGGTTTATTTTCTTATTTAACTTGAATAATAAAATGCTTTTATTCTTTATCCAGAGAAGAACCACGTAAATGATTTGCTGTTATCTTATAATTAAATTCTCCGCTTAATCGACCTATTAAGCAATTTTAACGAAAGGTATACTCGTCTAGTTCCTTCTCAACGCTTGTATCTTCCACGCTCGGTGAGAGGAGGCAAGTATAAATTACCCAATCTACGCTAACCCAAACCGAAATTTTGAAGCGAAATGTACACGGAAAGTATATAGGCTTAAATCATGCAAAGACCACTGAGATAAATCATTTTGTAACATTTACTTGTTTCGTTAATTTTTAATCATATACAAAAGTTTCTTACTATTTTTAACTTTTATTAAAACAACATTAAATGAAGAATGTATCTAAGCTCAGAAATTATTTTAGAAAGTTTTTAATGCAACAATATTTCAAAGAATATGTGAACGCACACTCATAACTTAGATATTTCATGATAAATTGTTGCGTTTAAACCCGCTTGCCAGACAGACTAAAACTTGGAGTTACATTTTCCATCGGCGTACATAATCGCGACGCGGTCTCGCAGTAGTCGTAGGTACACATAAAGCCCCGTCCACATTTGTCACGCGGACGTCACGAGCCGACAAATGAAGGCTTTGCCGCGGCGTCGTTGGCGCACTTTATGCACTTTGCACAACTTTCTGCACTGACATGGAACTACGTGCTTTTGCATTAAGCGCGAGGAAGTGAGTGTAAGACTCCATCGTGTTGAGTTCTCACTAAGTTTTATGCTTGATAATGCTGAATAATCAACGCGAGATGTTGAGCTCGAGAGGTTAAATTAAACATACTACAGAACAGTCGGCCTATACATTTTTTATACATAATTAATGATTTTTCTTACAATTACAGCTTTATGCAACTACAAAATCAAAAAATAATAAAAACACATTATAAGAATGTAACAATTATAATAGCACAGTAAGGGAACAACGGATTTGAATCTATTCATAACACAATTGGTATTCTTCGATCGATCGTTGAATAAAAGTAGTGAGTGTCGCAATTTGTCACTGCCGATAAAGCTTTACAAATGAACCGAAGCCTAAGCTAGTGCCGTGGTCACTACCGCTTGTCCAACAACACGCGAGCGGGTACAATACAATATCACCATAAATTATACTACACAAATACTAGATATATCCAAACTTGTTGCCCTTTTTCAGAAATAAACTTCGAATATGCAGAAAACAAGAGCTGTACTATTTGTACATATCTATTTATTTTCTAAATACATACATTTATTATACAGATCGATCTTGAAGAAAATTCAATTCGTGCTGCGATGTTAATTGATGTCGAGTCTGGCGAGCGGAGTGGGAAACAAAAGCTCACAAACAATTCGCATCGGTTTTCGCAATCCCGATCAAGCGTTCGAAATCGCGACGCAGTTTAATGACACGAAAAATAACAAAGGTAAATTGTATTTAACCCCACTAGGTAGACGCGCCCCCGAGGCTATATATTGATCGGGGCCCATCGAGTAGTATTCGACATCGACGCGAAGATCTCGGTTTAACCGAGCGGACTTAAGATTCTATAGGCCGAGGCTTACTGCTGCTTGAACTTGAGCCTTACCACCCCCAAACTGTGCCCCTAATCCCACCATGTGTGCTAAATTTAATTGTTTCGCTGGAAAAGACCGCGTTTCATACTTCAACACCTTCGTTGATCACTCGCAGTTCGAAGCATATTAATGTAAATATGAAGTCATTAAATTTTTACTCCATTGATTTACCAATTTCTTTCTAAGCGGAAAAAAAATGTAAACGTTAATATATTAAAAAAAAAACAGTAAGAGCTAACACGTGCCCATTCAATTTGAAATGTAATTTCCTTTTGCTTTTTTGAAATATTATATATATTTTAGTTGAAATTCATAATGTCTCAAATTGAATACTTTTGGAGTATATACCTAGATTAATTATTATATTTTAAACAGCGCTTGTAGTGATTAAGATATTTTTGAAATTAATAATATAATAGAAAAAAATATCTTTATCTTCCAATAATAAAATCTACAACTTGGTATTTTCGTGTTCTGAATATCAATACGTATTGATATAATATATACGCAATGTTATTATTACTTACGTGAATCTACTTTATGGTAAAAGTTTCGTATAAAGTACTGCAGATTCCTTTCGAGCATGGCACGATACAAGAAACTACGAAATAAAGCAAGTTCTTGAAAGTACAGTATATGTTTACCGAACTAGTTCGCATGTGTGTTGACATTAACTGCATTTTATAAGATTTTGCGTTTGTTTCTAGCAATAAACCGGCGGGCAACAGGCCAAGCAGATAACTCGGATAATATCATTAAATATTTAAGGTTCAAAAATAACATTATATTTCTTCATTGATATAAAAACATTTATTATAATTATTTTTCAGCTTCAGATATATAGCGGAGTAGGTTGAGGGAACCTGGGGACCTAGTGTTAGGAGATTCCGTTCCTACAGTCACATGCTTTTACTCCTACGCCATGACTAGCCTCATATAAAATTTTATAAGAAATCTAAATAGCAATAATATAATAACATGCTGATATCGTATAAAATAAATAATAAAACTGAATAGAACATTTATCTGTAGTCACACTGTATAACCAAACGTATATCAATAGCATAAGAACATGCCTACGTACGTGAGAGATAAACGAAGACTTAGGGCCAGGGGAGAGGAGAGGGGGCCGAGATAACTTTATCAGGGAAGCCTCTCGCCTTGGTATTGACAGAACGTCGCAAGCCTAGCAGTGATTGCCGTTAAACGGAAAACGGAGCGTGGGAACCGGAGGCTAGGTGACAGCTCCACAAATACTACTACGTTTTTAAAACTTATTTAACGTCTTACTATTTTTCGTATAAGCGTTCTAAGCTTGTGATTGCAATTTTAAAGTGTTTCTAGAATATATATATTATAAGATATTGTGGTCGAAATTGGAAAGATATTTTTTAAAAAAAATCAGCTTCACGCTGTATCCCGCACGCAGCAGGGTATGCAAGTGTTAAGACATTCCGTTCCCCACTTTCCGCTGAATTCTGGAAGCAATGCGTGTTGAGTGGCAGAATTCAACGCCGCGCTATGCCTCGAAAATATACATTTAAATAAATATTTTATTTCTTCGAATGAGGATCGAACCCACAACCTGTCGCGTTTTTAGTCACACACTTGTGCCTCTGCGCCACAATTCCTTTGTATTTAATTTTTTTATTACTTTTGGACTTGACTAAACTCTGGAGCGTTCATAAAAAATTGGTAAGCTTAAGAAAAATATAGTGCTATATATAGCAAGAGTATCATAAAAAAAGATGAGTCTCAAATCTCGCGCTCAACAGGTCACGGATGATGAAACACTCCGCCGCACCCCGGGAGTTCTTTCCATATTTACGTAGCTGTTGTTCGGAGGAACATAAGCACCGCTTTCCAGCTGAATTTCAGCGCAGTTACTTAAAATGTTCGAGTGTTTACTTAGAGGGGGAGGAAAAGGAAGGGAGGCACGCGATAAGTTGTAATGCGTGAAATTCAAATCAGATATACATTTGAGTCGTCGCTCTTCGTCGATAAGCGGTAACGTTACCTGCAACATTTTGCAAATAGCCCTCCAGCCACTCGCGCTCTCTACCGCAGTTTATATGGAGACGTGGAAAATATATTCGTAGACGGCTACGAGCGATTTGTAAAAATATTCCCCTAAATATATGTACGACTAAACCATATACATATGTTACATATATAAAAATATAGTAGTAAATAATGTATCAATAAATTCATATAATTTATTTAGTATTCGCATATATTTGCTTACAAAAAATATGTTCCATAAACTAATTTCTTTATTCCTTAAGTATTTTAGAAGACATGAATTGAACACACTGTAATCAATATTCTTTTTAGATCGCTAGGTCTGTGACTATGCAGAACCTTGATCGTCAAGAGGTTTTTATCGTAATTTATGTCGGCTAATGTTATTATCCATATAAGTTGAGGTTAAAGCTTGTTTTATACGAAATTGGAAAGATTTATGAGAAGTGTGTTACATTTTCATATTACTATTACCTAAATTAATTTAGTAGTACCATTATATTTAAAGTAATAATTTTATTAATGTAGACTATTTATTATATAAATTAAATATAATAAAACTGACGCAATTAGTTTTTCCGAAAATTTGTTTTAACAGTAAAGTAAATAAAAATGTTCATATCATTTCTATAAACTGACTTGTCTGATCGAAATGTACTAATACTATAACAACCAGCTTTGAATTTAAAATTATATTACCCACACTTGCCGTTGTAGAATTGTTAGTTCGACATTAAATATTGAGGAGCAGTATAGACTGCTATACATTTCTGCAACATTCATCGCAGTAGAACATTATGTACGCCAACAGCTATTTCTGGAAAATCGATGGAATCAGTTATAAAGCACTTCTATAAGTATTTGATTAACTGTAACTGCTATCGTTTAACTTTGAAGATTCTTACATTAAAGTTTATAACGATATTAAAAGCTGCATTTCTTCTAGAAGTTACAAGTAGTGTAGGTAATGTAAGTTAATTAAAGTAAAATTTATTAAAGTAGATTTAAGTATCTAAACGACTTATTTTCTTCACTTGGAAAGCTAACTACATAAAAGAATAATTATTATAAAGACAAAACAGAATAGATGTGTATTGGAAAACCAGGAGTGTTAGCTGCCGTTTGCAATTGTAAGCAAGCACTATTAACGTGGACTCGTTGCTTAACTAATTCTTATCAGCTTGCAAGAATAAAACTATTGACAATAACGAACAGACATAGCGCCCATTTAGTCAATTGAATAGCAGCTATAATGAATTTGAATAATATTAGTTGAAGATGCTGAATAAAACTCCAATAAAAGTGTTTCCATGTACGATTTGAAAGCGCTTCAAGGATGAATTCTCTGGCCAATGCCAAGCGAAAATGCAAACGACGCACTACTGAATCTCGAAAAGTGGCATTAAAGACTACTTATAAGTGCAATTTGCATTTTAGTGCATAATTGTGGAATGTGGGCATCTGTTACGTATGCGTTAATGCAGTTAATGCAGCTTCAATTTGCAAAATTGGATGTCTCTACGGCCGGCGGTGCAGCTTCTCTTTTCTCTGTCGAACGCCCTCGTTTCATTAGGTAATGAAAATTCATTGGTCAAGTTTCCATCACGGATGTAGGCTATAAAGGTAAATCTAATCTTATCAGTTCAGTTGATGTTATTACCTCGATTACTTTTCCAAGCAATCCTCCACATTAGCGCAGACGCGGCTAAATATCAAGTTATTTTATATGAACAAGCAGCTCGAGTAAGTTTACGATGCACGTACATACTAGTACATATTATAAGCTGTAGCAATTAGTAGCAATTAAGTGGGTTGGAGCGTAGCTCGGCTGCGGCGCCTTGTCAGACGGCCACGGACTAGATTAAGGTTTGCGGCACATGGTCCCGCCGCTCGTAACTTGTTTTGCATGAATCTGTACGCGACTTTCATATGACTCTCTCGAGAGAACTCAGTTCAGCACCTCTAATGTAAATTAAATTGTGCACAAGAAATAAAGCTGGGCTCCTCGGTCTATTTATTGCTGCTCGCGTCTCCTAACTCCCCCGTAATGGGGACGTCGAGACGACGCACCAAGCACGGTAATGAACAGGGCTGCCCAAATGTATAGAGGCTTTATTGATGATACTCTCTTACTATTGCGGGTAGAATCATTTATACTTACAAGGACTCGTAAGGGTGATGTCTCCGAATACCTTAGTTAAAATACTTTGTATGGGTCTGTCATATGGCAAAGTTCACATAGTCCTTTAATGGACTTACGGAGTTGTACGTAGCTTATTATAATTGACGTTCCTCAATTAGTTTTCATTATTTTTTTTTGTAGCAACATATGTAGTTATTATTATTGTTATGAAATCAATGGAGTATTACTATAATAATCACATAATTTTATAATGATGAGTAAAATTCAAGTAAAATGCTATCAACTATAGAAGTAATTAAAAAAAAAAACAGCTTCACGCTGTATCCCGCACACAGCAGGGTTAAAATATTATTGTTTTATATTATTTATTAAAATCCACATCGCTTTAGTACGCACGTGAGGTGGGAGCAAAGACTTGGCATACCCACACCACTTGTGATTAATTAATTTTCTTTCACGCCTGAAATTTAAGTTCGAGTCGAAATCGTTAACGGCCGGAAGGGCCTGTTGAGCCGTAATTTACGTCTTTGCGTTCGCCTGTATTCGATGTTGTTGCGTCGCTTGAGAGTTGCGTGCTCTACGTGCATTATAAACATTAAATTTATATTGTAAGCGTACGTAGGAAATTAGGTGGTTGTTCGACAGTGATTGACGTTGTATCATTATAGTCGAATTTTATATTTTTTAGTTGGATAAAAACTAAAATACTGTAACTAATATTAAGTTAAAAATGTTATTTCTTATTTTTGCAAGTCTAACTAGCAATCATTTAAAAGTCAACGGTTGCATTCAAATTTGCATATTTGCTATGTGACATTACAGAGACATTTCTTATTTCCTATTCTATTAACGTTTCAAACTTTTATTTTGTAACTACTTCGTGTGAGTGAGTTTTTTTACTAGAAACGCAAAATGACTTGGTGAAAACTAAGAAATTTTTGAAAATAATATATATATTTGCTTATTTTGAGGTTGTCATGGTAAAATATAACGGTTCGATTCCTATTCAGAAGCTGAAAAAAAATATAATAAATAATATACCATTTTTAATCTTCAACATTATTTATATGGCAATCATTTTATTATATATCCACCATAAGTTTTGCAGACAGAAAATCGGCGAGAAGAATCAATAAAGCTTAGTAGGGAAGCGCTGGCTCCTGTTAAAACGGGAAGTTTATGGTAATCACGCTTGCGGAGGAACATGTGATTGATTGTTCGACGAGGGCTGCAAGAGTGCGGGATGAAGCGGCCAAGGGAGACTAAGCATCAATTTATTCTTGTCGCTGTGAAATATTTACAGGCTGAGGTTAAATTAAATCAGGCAGTGATACAACGGTTAATATCAAGAATATCCATCTCGGTAATCGTACGTCGTATCTAAACGGACCCTATGCATGATGAGTATAAGCCCACTATTCTTTAATAGAATCTACGACAAGGGTTGTAGGGTCTTACGCTAGATGTTGAAACGTTAAGAGAAATGGCGATCGAGGATCTCAAGATTTAAGTGGCAGTTTCAAGTGTGCCTACTTTTAGTGTTATTTCCTAAACGGAAACCATTTGTTTGCCCCATGTACGATCGAGAAGAAAAATATACGCAATACCTAAAATGGTTTTGAAAGCGTTTATGCGATTGCTTGAAAGCGAGTGCACTATTATATCACAGCTTACTTTGCCACGTTTTAGAAGCGTAGAAGTGCTTTCAACACCTATAAAGTACTAGTATTGACAATTTACTTACAATATTTTAAGGAATATATTTAAATATTCAATTTCAATATTATAAACAGCTTGATAATGAAGGAAAAGATAACAATTTTTATATTTCATTCACGTTCGTTACTCAATATACACATAACATTACGTATGGCACGAAGGGGATGACTGGGGTATTATTATGAAATTTCGTGCGTAACAGGTAAAGAAAAGGCTCAGGTGTCAGGCTCGGATGCTTAAATCCGGCAAATAGAAATTGATGTTAGGGGCGAAATCCAAACTGCACTATATTTTACACATTTTGCGAAACGTCTACAAGCTTTGTTGCTTAAATTCATAGTAAAGTGAAGCAATTAAGAGAGTAATGTATAAGGACGTAATGGACTGAAGGGAATTTGTTGCAACGTTTTAATGGGGCCCGTATTTATCTTGCAAAATGAAGCTTCACTGTTGCGTTTAAATTTCCTTGTGTTACCTTATTTCATAATTATTTCCTTCAATCATGATTATTGTATAAATAACACATTTTTACGTATTTCTAATTTTTTAGGAGTATATATGTTTATAATATCGTTTTTTTTTATTAAATTTTAAAGCGTTAAATATCTTAAACTATGATTATTGCTATAGCTCTTCTATAAGTTTTGTTTGTCAATTCATTATTTAATGAAGGGAATTGTTTTTGCTGTTCAAACCAAATCGCGATATCACCCTATCACTCGGTAGGAAGGCGGAGTAGCTATTAGCTTAACGACCATTTTAATATAACAGATGACATATTAAATTTACGAGGGCAGCTACTCGTACCGTAAACATCGACGCTGACGTGACGCCTCTATCTTCTTTATTGCCTGCGGAAATATAACTATTACACGATTTTATGATATAGCAACACGCATTTTTAATGAGAAACATTCTTGTGAATCACTTTCAGTAAATTTATTT
>DWLH01001197.1:0-13897 GCA_018249795.1 Heliconius telesiphe telesiphe
GCCGGTTCTTCTCAGGTCTGAGGCATTAACTTTAGTGAACTGGTGGTAAATTATTTGACGTTCAAAAAATGAAGCATGTAACTTCTTATTTTGAATAAAATTATTTGACTTTGACTTTGACTTTGAGTGTATCAATTAAAAAAAAAAAAATCGAAATCAGTTTGGGCGATATTAAGTTATTCGTCCATTTGTCGCGCACATACCTAATGTAATTTAAGATTTATGTGATTTTCTCATTAATTGTCAAAAATGGATCAAAAAAATAATCGGACCACAAGGGAAGCAGTAGTTTTCAAATAAAAAAAGTCATCAAAATCGGTTAACCAAGTCAAAACTTCTGAGTCAAAAAATACAGTCGAATTGATAACCTTCTTTTTTTACAGAAGTCGGTTAATAAAGCGGAAGAGTTTGTTTGCTTAAGCGCTAAGATCTCTGGATCTGCTGGTCCGATTTACTTTATTTTTATTTTGTATGAAAGCTACATTCTTCAGAAGTGCTGTACATAACATTACGGTTTAATCCTTAGTTAGCCTTAAATAATGAAATAACAATAATTAGGAACGCCACGTATTACTTTAACCGTGTGCGCTGCACAAAAGTTAAATATATGTAAGTACATTGTACTATAAAGTCCGGGACACCCTATATCTATCTCTTACAAATAGGTCGCAATAAGGCATTTTGTGACAAAAAATAATCAAAAATTTCAATTTCAATATTTCAAGGTATATTTGACAAAGAAATTGAAACTGACGAGCAAAAGTTATTCCATCATCAAGAATATTTAATGAGGCTTAACCTCATTTGTCTTTTAAAGCATGTAATTTGGTTACTAATATACGTATACTTTTCTAGAAAATGTCAAATTAAAATAATTCATCGCTCTGCTTCCTTTTTGCGTCCTTGCCAAAAGCCTCGTAGTGTGCAAGCATTCTCAAATCTATGAAAAATGATTGAATTTATAAATTATATAATCTATCATATGGCAAATGTAGTAATAACATAAGAATTATAGGCGAGCGTGGTATGCGGGCGAAGCCTCGAGTGGGCCGCTAGTTAAATATCATATAATATAATAAACGTGATAAATAAAATCAATTATGAAATGATAAAACAATTTTCACTAAGCTAACACGTCACGGCAAAGGTTATTTAATATAGATCAAACGTCACCCGGAACAGAAACCATATATGGGTGCGAACTAATTAGTTGCTAAATGTGAACGATCACAGATAATAATAGACCTCGATATACTAGGCTAACATTTTTTTTATTTTTTTTTATGGAAAAGGACGTAGATACTTACGTAATTACGTTTACGTTTCATTCCTTCGTTCAGTTATCAAGGTAAACTCGCGGCGTTGAGTTACGCCTTCGGCACGTAATTTCTCGAAAATTTGGCGGAAAGTGGTGAACAGTGACACTAGGTTCCATCTGCCTTCTTTGCAATGATACAGAGTGAAGTCGAAAAAATAATGTACACTTCTTTTACGGGAACAGCATATAGGATAAAATATTTTAAACTCATACCTAAAGAAATTTCAACAGTTTAGACGTAGATTTTTTTTCATTTCACGATGTTTATCCATACCTGTACTTCGTGTGACGCAGTTACGCATAGATACCAATAACGTAAAAACTTACTACTACAAAAATACTACTAAAGGTCGTAGGTATTGGCGGCAAAGTTCAAAGTTGTTTAAACTTTGAACTTTGCCGCCAATACCTACGACTCGATTTCGGAATGAGGCGTATGCGGCGGTTCCCCTTTGATAGGTTTATGTCTGCGTGCGTCGTTCTTGACAAATGGCGTTTTATTTTTCAACGATAATTTTATTATTTATTTTGTTTAAAAAAATCACTTTATAATTTTTAGGAAAAAAAAAAATATTTAAGGTTTTTATAGAGTAGTTAAAACTGTGGTTTCATTAAAAGTGGTGCTGACAAAAACACTCTATATATTGACAGAGTAGTAATAGAAACAAGTCTTTATTTTATTTTATATTTGCATTTTGTAGAGAAGCGCTCAAAAGCTACGCCATGAAGGACCTGAGACTTGCCACTATTACAGATGTAAGGCCAGTCAGTTGTGCAACAGGAGATTTTTATAATTTATCCTATACGATTTTTCTACTTCCAGTAAGTATATCATCAATCAGTTTAAAAATTGTAATTATATTATGCATTTGTTTTATTACTTGGTTGAAAGCTTAGTACTACTCGTTAGCTTCAAACGAGGTTTTGTTTAAATCTAACTTCGAGAGTACATTTCAATTAACTATCTAGACAAGACGAACTTTTACTATAAAGCCAATGTTGAAATAATTCAATTTTTGTTATATAGCGCTACAGAATTCTAATGACGTAGATTGTGAATAGTTACTAGGTACATTAAAAATGTGAATATTTCGGTGATTTCCAATAATATATATAAAATTCTGCTTGTGTACCAAAATGAGCACATAGCTTTGTTTTAAGTATCGTGTAATTGATCGTATAAAATGTATTCTATTCTAAAAACATGTTTAAATAAATAAATAAATATACAACACTTTAAATAAATAAATACTTACTATTCTTTAATATCTTTCAGTATAAACATAAAATATATATACAAAAAATACGCAAACAGAAAAAGAGGAAGAGGAGCAACAAAAGCTAAAATCTAATTGTTTATTATTATTCGTAGGATTATTTGCAGTAGTAAACAACTTTACACTTTTTAACCGACTTCTTTAAGAAAAGGAGGTTATCAATTCGACTGTTTCTTTTTTTTATGTTGTTACCTCAGAACTATTGACTGGGTGAACCGATTTACCTTTTTTTTTATTTAAAATTTTTTATTTATTTGGATTTTTTACAGGAAATAGTTATCTTTTAAAAGTGCAACTGCGAGGTCAGCGATGTGCAATTCCTGCGATGCTAGTTGAATAATTTTAAACATCAAACAGACGCGGCCACGGAAACATCGAACCATAGCCAATATTTGTGTTGCGTAAAATTCAAACAACTCCAATCTGACTAGGTCGATCAAAAACAACAATATTAAATCTTTCAACGCCCATACTAAAATTTCCTATAAGTAAACGAGTTTGTATAAGTAATAATTAACGAGGCAGCCCTTATAATTGATCGAACATCTTAATGAACTCGACCATCTAATATTCATGATGAGAATTAAATACTGGTTGCTCTGAGAACTTCAAACTCTTCAGATGTTGATAGGTTGCTCATCTTGATAGAATAATTCATAGAAATCAAATAAATTAACATTCTGTATCGCTACGCATGAAATAATTATTTATGTAGTACAAATGTTTAATGGATGTTTTAATTGCAAACCACTAAACACTAGTGTAGTATGAATAATGTAAAATTTTAAATAGTATAAATGTTAATTTTGTTTTAGTCATAATTTTGGTACTAATATTTATACTGTCTCCAAAAATGTGAACAAAATAAAAGTTCAATATATGTAATTTTGTATGTTCAGCATTTCATTTTAAAAGGATGCGATGCGTTATAACATGTGAAATATAATAATAATAATCAGCTTCAGGCGAATCCCACACATAGAACGGTAGGTAGAGTAAGCTTCTGGTGATTGCTGAGTGTATTACTTCACAGTTCTCACTCCATACTTCGTACTCTGGCCGTACGTTCTTCACGCAATCAGCATGTCTCAGATACTCATCTTGATACTTCCCTCTTGTGCATAACTCTTGGACAACCTCCGTTATTCCTGAATATATCTTTTTAAACATCGCCTATTTGTTCTTGTCCATACAAACTTCGGTGTATTTATCGATACACTTGATGCCAAGTCGCAGTTTGCTGTGAAATTAATAAATTTATTAGAACGTCTCAAGTTTGTTGAGAAATTGTTTATAAATTATGATTAATGATTTGGTAAATTATAAATTAACTTGTACCGCAATTACTGAGAGTATATTAATGTAGCATAAAGTAATTGAACATATTATACCTTCACGGCGTATGCCGCACACAGCAGGGTGGGCAGAGGGAACCTAGTGTTAAAACAATCCGTTCCCCACTTTCCGCCGAATTGCAGAGGCCATGCCCCGACACCAGAGCGAAAAAATGAAAATTTAAAATATTTCACATTATCGAATGGGAATTGAACCCACAACCTGTCGCGCCTACAGTCACACGCTTGTTCCTCTGTGCTACGACTGGCCTCACACTATAACAACGTATTACTTATTTCGCGCGGTAGCGCGTAGCTAAGTTCAGTAAAACAGAACTGGCGAGCAGCACCGTGTGTAATTTTACACGAACCATTTAAATCTACTTTTTACCCCTCTATAACTTAAAAAATATTCCACTTAAACCTATAAAATTTGGCTCAAATATTTAAACTCGCTACTTGTATATGTGCGTCAAATTTCATAAACACAGCTCAAACGGTTATTTAGATAATGACGTCCAAAAATCGACAATTTTAACAGGGATTGACTGACCTATAGATCTTAATTCTAACCCAGTTCTAAATGACATAGAACGGTGAAATTTGGCATCCAGTTAAGTAATTGAGTGTACATAAAGGAAATCTCCGAAACTAGTAATTTTTTATCATTTTCTTATATTTTTTCTATAACTACGTTCTATTAGGAACATTTACTTATAGTGCCTGTAATGTAATAATAGCAATCAAAGTTGATGACTAGACTCAATGCCTATTAAATATTATATATTACTGCTCTTATTTAAATGTCAGGCGTTAGATATTTTCTTTGTTTGTAGACTAGCTTCAATAGTGTTACGTAAGCCATCTAAAACGAGATATTATAATCAAGTATATTTTAACACAAGAAATAGTACCTATTCGGAGGTGAAAACGACTCTCACTTATGTCCTGAGACATCCAGTCATCATATGTATTGCAGGTCTTGACGTTAATATACAAAGAATGGATTACCGTCTTTACTTATTTTTCAACTTAAACATATCACTTTTAGTACTTATAACTATGAGTACTTGTATAGTCGACGATCGTATTTATTAATCTAATCAATCTAACTTCACACTTTATTCCTAGCAGGGTAGTTAGAGAGAATGAAGTATCAAACGCTACGGCCTCTGCATACCTCTTTCGCCACGTCATCAACTTTTTTATACGTAACTTCCGGGGGGTCCTCAAGTTTTTTCATAACCTTCCTCCAATATCTTTGATACTGTGTTTTCAAAGGAATCATATTTATTACGGTATTCAATTATTATTTTTGATTGAAGTCAGTTTTGGTACATAGGTACTCTCACTTCTTTTATCGCTGAAGTCAACAAAAAATGCATATATCATATTACTGAACTTGGCTCTCATTTTACATTTATGTTTTTGATGGGATAATTTATACATAACCATCATTATAGTGGACGTACTATATTGACCTGATATGAACTTTAGTCGTGAAATTTCAGTTAACTGCTAAATGTGACGTTTATGATTTTAAACAATAATTATGTCGACCAAAATTTCAACTAAGAGCCTCATTGGCTATTCAAAGGTCTAATCAAGCGGGGAGTAAAGTTAGTCAGTCGGACAACTAGCGTCAAATTGCTGTTTACCACAAACAAAAACACTAAATTAAGATGGGCTAACTACTACGTGCCATTTCGTTCAAAGTTGACCTTCCGCGGTGCTAATGTAGTCTTGGTGAAACTTTAACTCAAATTTCTTCGTTCATCAATAAGGTAAGGAAAATTTTTTCACGGCGACAAAACATGGAACAAACAAAACATTATTAATAACTTTAAAATTTATGTTTCATAGTACATCTATGGTAAAATGTTATACGAATAACATAAACAAAAATAAAGTATAAGATATTTATTAAATTTGTTATATCTGTAAAGATAGTATAAACTCACACACAATTTTTATCTAATTCTTCTCTGGTTAACGCAATAGATATCTGATGAGCTGAGCACTGGCAATGACATTGAGCATCGTTGGAGAAGATATTCTTCCTTGTTACAATTCTCTTTTACAGAACCTGTTGACAAATACAAAACACTATACACATATATGTTTTATCTTTTCTTACATTTCCCACAATCTAAACAAGTAGTAAAAATAACAAAAATAAGAAACAGCTTTAACTGTGCTTCCCTCTTTGTTCCCCACTGATTTTTTTCTGGCAGAGGCATTGCGTGTTAAGTGGTGGAACTCAACGTCGCACTTTGCCTTGACAGTAGAGCAAAGAAAATGGAAGTATAAATTTAAATAAACAATTAATTTCCTCGAATGAGGATCGAACCCATAACCGATCCCTTTTACAGTCACGCTTTGTGCCCCTGCGCTACGACTGTCCTCAAAATATTAATAAATAAAAATTCATTTCCCCGAGTGGGAACTGAACCCACTATAGTTGTGTTTAAAGCCAGACGTGCTCATTAGGTAATTTAAGTCTTTTGGAAATTTATTTGATTTTGCTCATAAAATTTATTACATTTAAAGAAAAATATTTAGGTGTGCGGTATTTAGATAGATGGTAAGTACACGTGCACGGCAAGTGGAGTTTTTTCCGTGTAAACTTCGATCCCGATTCTAAATCTTGAAATCTCGGTGTTTTTTATCATCCTGCAAATTGAAAACTAAACATTCAGCCAATTCAGTAAAACAGTTGTATAAAATAACTGTTATAGCCATTAGCAATTTTTATTTATGAATCGTTTGTAATACTAATTTCTTAGCTATTGACACAGGTGCTGGCCTTATCGCGGGACGGCCTTTCGGGGGAGTGGCGTTTCTGTGCAGATCTAGTGTTTTTCAGTGTGTGATTCAGTCTGTGTGTGTGTGTGTAGCGTTTTTCAGTCTGTGATTGAGTGTTCTAACCCTCGCATATGTGCTATTAAGATTTCCCTTAGGAACAAATTCGTTGTTGTGTGTAATGTATACAAGGTGGAAGTGTCAGCGCTCCTTTTACGGAAACATCATATAGGGTATAATATTTTAAATCCATATCTAAAGAAATTAATCAAGATACCTCAACAGTTTAGACGTAGGACTTTTTTTTTAAATCACATGATTTTGATGATGAATTTTTGGGATTTTTTTTAATGGTATTAGGCTTTTATAGAGTAGTTAAAACTGTGGTTTCATTTAAAGTGGTGCTAACACTTCCACCCTGTATATGCCTATTAATAGCCTTGAAAATGTGGCGGAATTCACGGACTGTCTTAGTGCGCTTAGTGCAATTATTGACGAGTGTGATGTGGAGTCAGTTTTTATGCTGGGGGATTATAATGCCCACCCGTGTGAGTTGTTTTACAGTGACTTAGAATTTTTTTGTTCAGAACAATCATAGATTTGTGCGGATATACGTAAGTTATAATTTTTACGTTACGTTGTTTTTTACGTTTGTTAGTGACGCACATGGCAGTAGGAGATGTTTGGACCACTGTATGTGTGGTTACCGAGGCACCATTTCAATGTATCAGTAGTATTTCTATTATATATGACTTTTATTGGTCTGATATTCCGCTTACCATTAATTGTAATTTATATTTAACTTTAGGAAAACTTCAATAAAATTGTTATTAATAAAATTAAGTGGGGAAATAGAAACAAAGAACAAACTGATTGTTATTTTAATATCTGTAACGATCAGTTGAAACATCGCCGGCTATCGCCGTCAGTGGGGACTGTCCGCTGATCTGGCATATGTGTGACGTATGTATTTTCCTAAAATTTTTGGATCATTTTGGATCATTCTAAGTCACTGTAAAACAACACACACGGGTGGGCATTATAATCCCCCAGCATAAAAACTGACTCCACAGCACACTCGTCAATAATTGCACTAAGCGCACTAAGACAGTCCGTGAATTCCGCCACATTTTCAAGGCTATTAATAGGCATTAATAAATTATTATAATTATTAGATTAAAAAATTCTCTTTTTCTAATAAAATAATAAATTAAAATTAGCAATAACAAACGCAAAGACAAACTGAGAAACTGAAAAAAATTTAAAAAATAATTATTTTGGGTTAATTAATGGATTAAAAGGTCCTCAATAACATTTTTTTCTTGTGTATCTTCCATGTACAGACACCGATCCGTTACAATTTTATTATTAGTATAAATTCCCTCTCCCTACCCTATTTTATGCTCGATACAGAGTAAAGCTGAAAAAAAATAGATTGTTTGACAAAAAATGTGTTTTTATTGTATAAAAGATAGCTAGTAGTTACAATAGAATTAAAAAAATATCAGCGTAATGAATATATTTCAGAACATGTTTTCACACAAAACATCGGAAGGAAAATAGTGGAGGAAATGAAAATCCGTTGTAATTATATATTACTGTACAATAGGAACATTATAATTATAGAAAACTAGAAATTAAATTTTAATTTGACATTCCATAATTGAATGATATGCCTCTCTAGCGCTTCTCTCTAATTAGATCTCTCAACCAATACGAACAATTTTCATTAATTATGCATTCTCGCTTTATATTTCTATCACGTAAATATATATAGAACGAGTAACTAAAAAATGTAATCAGTATATATACGCTTGTCTATGCCTATGTAGTAGACTAAAAAAATATAGAGTTCTATTTTCAAAATAACAAAAGGATTTCAAGAGGCTAGGGTAGGTAATAAGCATATTAAAATAGTAAGTATTCCAATTAGTAATTAATAAAGAGATAACAGAACTTACTTCATTATTTCAATTATTAACAAGCTATTAGCTATTAGTTTTGGCTATGGGATTACAACGAGATGATATTGAACATTGATCAATGTAACGGTCATCTCCGATACGTGATTTCTGTGTTTGAGATCATAATACTACATAGTATTTTTACATTAATTATGTATAAAATATCAACCAAAACAAATTTTGACTTTGATTTTATGAATAAGCTCATAAAAGTGCTCTTTAATCTTAAGAGATCCTTCTTTTACGCAAAGTTTAATAATGCAGTAAGTCATTTATAATGTTGTCGTGAATATACGTAGATACATTTTAAAAAGACAAAAAGGTCATCTTTCCGCAAAGAATAGTAAATTGGACGCTAAGAATATCTCGGATGGGTTGGTCGCGATAAAACTAACTTATTCACAGAGTTACGACGGCCGCAGGTTTTTGTTTCCTAAATATTTTATGACGCGTTTCTTTTAATACGGATTACTAATTAAAATAATTCTTGGTCTTGAGACGTAAAATATTAATTATTACTGTTTTTTAATTGGCTTTATCACTTTAATTATGCATTTACTAGACCGTTTTCAAAGGACGCATGTTTTCTAATTACTCTACATAAATTAAAAGTTTTAGTGTTTTGAATGAATAAAACAGTAAAAGATAAATATATGGGTAAAAACTCGTATTTTTTTATAGAAATTGTATTCATAATATATTTAATCCTTCCTCTGTTTATTATGTATGACTTAACTTAACTTAAACTTAACTTTCCTTCACGTTGCACTCTAGCGGGGTAGTCAGAGATAAGAGACCGCCAAACGCTATGGTCCCTACATATCTCTTTCGCCTCGTCCACTGTCATCAACCTCTTCATATATGCCTACAAGGGGATTCTGTTGGTTTTTACGTAACCTTTCGCCAGTATATTTGATACTGTGTTTTCGAAGGTCAACCGAGGTCTCTCTCAACCACTCACTTTTCCATCATAAATCTTTATTGCCATTCTTTCATCACTCATTCATCCAACGTGCTCAAACCTGCTGAGCACGTTTTTCTTTATTCTCACTCACTTAATTTGCTAGTACCTGCCATTCTGTGTATCTGTTCATTGCGGCATTCATTTTTTTTTTATGATTTTTCTGTAATACCCACGTCTCGCTGCCGTATAAAAGCGTCGGTACCGACACTGCATTGTGTACGGCTAAATGTGAAGCTGTGCTGACGTTTTGCTGTCTCATCAATGCAGCTCAGGCTCCGTTAACTTTGTTACCGGCAGCAATATGCTTTTAATTATCCACTTCATATCTTCCATTTCTACTGAACATACTTCCCAAATATACCACTTCATTCACTTGTTCATTTCATCTTTTCTTAATTTTTTTATGCCATTATTTTTACATTTTTTTTTCAGCTCGCATTCTGATGATACAGGAAAATCACATTCAAGTCGACTACTTACACTTCCATGTCACTTTGTTTCACTCCTTGGAGACAGCTACCCAAATACAGATTGAACAACCAAGCTGACATTTCGCATTCTTGTGTAACACCTGATTGGATGTCAAACTAAGGTGACATGCCAGCGCCTACTCGCACACAGACTGGGTGAACTCTGTAAAGAGACTTTACAGCCTGCAGAAAGGGTCCGCCCACATTGTTCCGGGGTAATATCTTCCGCTACGCTCCGCTCTTACAACTCTGTCAAACATCTTTTCCAAGTCCTTGAAAACCTTTTGGATAACGGTTAAAAAAAATTCCGTGGTCATGTGGAGGGAAAAGATCTGATCCATACACTCTCCTCTAGGTGTAAAGCCTGCTTGGGCCTCCCACAATAGCCTTTCAGATCTCTCTTGCATTCTTCTCGCTAATATCTTAGCATAAACTTTACTATCCCAGCTAATCAAACTGATAGCTCTATGGCTTGCAAATTCTATCTGTGAACCTTTGCCTTTCTACAAAAGCACGATGGTTGCACCTTGCCAATCACCTGGGACCTGCTCTGACTCTGACTTCGTATTGCACTCTCAACTTCTTTTACACTGATTTCGCCATCAGCTACATTAAGACTCATTGTTTCGCTGTTACTTGAGACTGAGGCGTCATGACATTCATACATCTCCTTATAAAATTTCGCCCATTACTGCAAAATGTGTGGTTGTTCTGTTACAATTTTAAGGTTCTTCGAAAGCACTTCTTTCATTCTACAGGTTATCGAGCAACCTCGAGAAATACTAACTTCTCGCCAGAGAAGCTTCATGTTTTCCGTGAAATTGTTCGTTAACCTTTTTTCCTCTTTCATTCTCTGTCTTCACGCTTCATCTTTATCAATACTTTCGTATAGTGATTTGGCTTTTGCTTTTTTTTTGACTCCAAATTTGGCCCCCTTTAAATTGTATAGCTAACCAGATCAACTATCAAGTAACCAGATTAACCAACGCCAACCTGCGAACAGACCCACTATTATAGCAACGACTAGATTGTGGTCTGTTCCAAGCTCAGAAACCCTAAACACTCGCTTGTCCATAACTTGGCTTCGGCACGATATGCTGATCCACATATATACATGTAAATTTGTTAGTTGACCACAAGCATTGTGTTTACCACAAACAAATTCCTTTCCTTACAAATTTCCAATATAAGCTTTCCAGCCTCATTTATTCTCTTGTCACCATACTGACTTAGCACTCCCTCGTAACCGCTTCGCGAAGTTCCGACCCATCCGATCAAATCACTACATATTATTATTTTTTCATCTCCTCTAACGCTACCTAGAACGTCCATGACACTCCAAAAACTAAAGACTAACAATTCATTTTTGAATACTCATTCAACGATACTTGACGTAGTCAATCGATTTTATTTTATTTTAACAATATGACATACAAATCGATTGACATAAGAATCATCAAAATTGGCCAAGGCTTGGTCTCTACAACACCACGTAGGAACACACATACAAAAAAAAAGTCACACATCAATAAAATCCATGCTAGAACATGCACCATTAATAGAATCTTGGACTTAAGAAAATAGTTAGATTTTCAGGAGGAGCCTGTGAATGCAGATTATCAAAAGGGCTCCGTAAATCATTGACTTGGATAGTCTCAGGTTTTATTTCGAGCTTCTCTCTCTGCTATTCATTGGACCTGATATCCACATGGTGAATTCTTAGAATACTAAAATCTTTATCTTTTAAAATAAATAATGGCAAAATAATGAACAGTATGAACACTACTAACACTAAAACTATACTTGTCACTTAACACAGTGCATGCAGCACATTGCCAAATTTTCACATTACATCGCTCGTCACCTTGTGAAAGTTCGTGCTCCCATTAATCAGACTGATTACGTGCATTTAAAACTAGGACTTAGTTGTCGCCTTATGCATCTCTATTATCTCTTTGATTGTGCTCTGAAAACCCTTGATTATAGGTATATAGGTTCAAATCTTGCCTTGTGATCCCGGCCTAGAATAGGATCATCCTGGTACTGGTGGTGTCGTAAGAAGCGACTAAAGTAAGTGTGGTAGAGTCACGTCGCCAGCAATGGCAACTCGCATGGGCAGACTCGACCGGATCATTACCACCCCCGGCATTTAAAACCGGCGTGAAGTAGTGGCTTTATGCCACTGCGTTTCGCATCAGGTAATGCCGGCCTCCAGCGCCCAACCCACCTTAAAGGCCGGCCATGCACCTGTAGCTCCCCTAGTGTTGCACGGGGTCGTGGGCGGCGGTAATCACTTACCATCAGGTGACCCGCACGCTCGTTTGCCTTGTAGTTTTCCATAAAAAATAATTTTAAAAAATCCCGAAAGATCCCTTCAGAGGTTGAATATTGCAAATTGCCGTCGTAGTGAGCATCTACGTCCTATAAGTAGCATAGTATATTCAAAATTTGGAACACTTGTAGTTTCTGAGATTTTATGATTGATGAGTGACCTTTTGATTTTATATATATATACATAGATATAGATAAGACAGATTTTTATTTTTATTTTTCTAAATTTACCTGTAAGCTTCACTATACACTATGTACACAACACAACACAACACAACACTAGTATTTTTAGCTGACTACAAAACATATTGATTTTCGGGAAATCCTACTTGAGAAACATATTTTGTTCAAATCGACATATTTTTATCGTTAAATCTTTTAAATGGAATGTCCGATTAAAATAATTCAAAAATTAACTGCAAGTATTGAAACACTCTTAAATACAAAATGATTTATTTGGATGAGGATTAATATTATCGTCTGGATAACATGGTCTGATTATGGTCAACATTTCTATCTAATATTAAATTGTAAAAAAGTAGGTATTTTGTTAAAATTAAAATAGTGTATCACAAGGCTTTTCGTAGTTATTAATATTTTCTTTAATTTTGTAGAACATTCTTCTGTCCTATCAACAGTTTCTGCAGCGCATGCGATGAAATATATTTTACGCCATGTCTTATGTCTTGTCTAGAAATTTTAGTAGGAATACCTAATTTTTTCAATATGTGCAAATATAACCTATCTTAGTCAATGATAATGCAGCATTCTACTGGTGAAATAATTTTTAAAATTGGTTCAGTTGTTTTTAAGTTTATCTACTATAAATTCCACTACAAATTTTCCTCTTTGTATATTAGTATAAATTTCATTTAATCGAGTAGGAATTGAACCCACAGCCTGTCTTATTAGCGTTTAGCTCTGTATTCTTTCACTTACAAATATATTTTACAGATCCATCATCAATCTGCTGACTGCGGTGCCTCCAAGCACCCTTCATTTTCTTTTCTTTAACACATAAACGTCTTTCCACACCTCTTTTAAATTGTGGTATAGAACATTCTCGGACGTTTTCTGTGATACTGTTGTAAAAGCGTACACTTACAAATTATCCCATAAAAGAATTACGGACTCGATTTAATCGAGTTACAGGTTCAATAAGTTTACCCCTATTTCTAGTATTGATTTTTATGTACATCACCAATTTTGGCAAAATCTATTCTTCTTAACGTACATAACATTTTCAAAACTGTATTGAGATACAACTGTCAATATATTAATTTCTTAAAATTTTTGCGTTAACGTTTTTTAGGGCCTAGCTTATAGAATGAGCGAATAGCTCGCTTTTGCAAGACAAAAATTGATTCAATACCCGCTGCACTACCCCAAAGTAGAATGATGTATGATGTACTATGAACGTAGCTAAAGTAAACAAGG
>DWLH01001198.1:0-13894 GCA_018249795.1 Heliconius telesiphe telesiphe
ATTACGGATTACAAGATTAATTTTATACAACCTTACAAATATTTTTTACGATTAGGGAAAGTGGGACGTGGATGGCATTACCGCCAAGATGGAGGACATGACCGCTTCGTTTCTATCTTTTATGGCCTTCTTTAAGTTATACTCCACAATACCTTTTGTCGTTGCTTCTGTTGCCTTCCAAATAAGCCTTTTTATTGCGTCGTCGTCACCACTGGTGTAGTAGGAACAGTGGCGTAGCTGGGGGGGTGCGAGCGGTGCACTCGCACCGGGCATCAAAAGGAAAGGGGCATCAAAGTCTACGATAATTTTTTTCAAATGTACAAGAAAAATGAGAGAATGAAAATGAAAAACACAATCTCATTATCATGTCATTCGAACATGAACTGGTCGATACTATTGATTTTGAAAATGTGATTAATGACTTTGCTAGTCAAAAAACGCATATGGTCCGTTTTTAATATTTTGCAATATTTTTTACCAAAATCTAATGTTATAACTTATATATAGTTATATTTTTTTTTGGAAAAGGACAAGGCAAACGAGCGTTAGGGTCAGATGGTAAGTGACTAACGCCGCCCACGACCCCGTGCAACACCCGAGGAGCTACAGGTGCGTTGCCGGATTTAAGGTAAAGATAAACGCGCTTTTTGATGGTACCCATGTCATATCGGCCTGGAAACACTGCCGCGGGTAGGTCAATTCCTACTGCACAGTAGTGGATTGCCACATATCCAGGTCGTGTGGATGATATTTTAGCTTATGACGTACTGTGCGATTAGAAAATTCGGCGGCAGGTAACAGGTCAAACAGTTCTTCAGAGCACTCCCCATGATAAATGCGAAAGAGAACGCACAGCGAGGAGACGTCTCTACGCAAAGCCAAAGTATCATGCCTTTCACAGATCATTGGGCCCCCAATGATTCGAATGGATCTGCGTTGTATACGATCAAATGGTTCAAGCTCACCAGCCCAGAGATGAGAACAGTACTCCATATGAGGCCGAACCTGGACCCTATATAGGGCCAAATGGTGTTTTGGCGTGAAGTACCGTCTCACTCTGTTGAAGACCCCCATTTTCTTCGATGCCAGCTTAGCCTTGCTTTCCAGATGATCGCGATACTGATACTGGGCGCGGCTGTAATTGGAGTGTTTTGAAAGACTGGCGATACGATAAATGGGATATTTTTAGTGGATAACGCGCAAACTTGTGTCTTCAGGAGGTTAAACTGAACTAAATTCCTTTCACCCCATGAGGAGACATTGTCGAGGGATGCCACAAGTTTATTTCGGCACTGTTCAGCGTTTTCCCGAGAAAGACTTGCTCGGCCGGAGGAAACAGCGTCCACTGTGCTATCATCTGCATGGATGGAAGTTTAACCAGGAGCGCCCCATGCCACATTCGATCAAAGGCCTTCGCCATGTCCAAACTAACTGCCAAGCCCTCTCCCTTGCTTACAATAGCCACAGCCCAGCGGTGGTTAAGGTAAACCAGAATATCACCGGTTGAGCGACCATGGCGGAAGCCATATTGTCGGTCATTAATTAATCGGTGATCCTCTAGATAAACCAAGAGCTGGCTATTGATAATGCTCTCCATGACTTTTGAGAGTAGGGAGGTGATAGCAATAGGCCTATAGTTAGATGGATCGGAACCATCGCCTTTCTTTGGGATCGGGTGGATAAGAGCGCTCTTCCATGAGTCTGGGACTATGCCGACTGAGTCGAAGTCGAGTCGAGCCGAAGAGTGCCGAAACAAACGCGTTAGCATCGGTGTCAGCTCAGGGGCATAAGAACGGAGCACTAAGGGAGAGATGTCATCTGGCCCGCTCGACTTGTGGATGTCCAAAGAGGACAGAACTCGCCTAACAGCTGATTGGTTGAACTGAACCTCAGGCATTGACCTCTGGTACCGCGGGATGGTCGGTGGCGTTGTTCCTTGGTTATTCGAGTTCGAGGCAAAGAGAGCGTTCAGAAGATCGGCTTTCTCCTTTGCCGTGTGGACCAAGATGTCATTTACTGTGCGTAATGGCGGAAGTGAAGGCTGGCTAATGTTGCCAAGTGCCGTCTTTGAGAGCGCCCTGATGAGTTCCGGACGGGTAGCTCTTAAGCTTCTCGCCAATTTTGGCGATATGCTTGGACCTTGCTCTGTCAATTTGCCGCTCAAAGAACTTAGAGGTTCGGTTATACTTCGTTTTTGAGATTTTCACCTCCGGATCCTTAGTAACCTACTGGTTACTAAGGAGAAGGAGGTGAAAACCTCAAAAACCGAGGTACTCTTCGGTCCAGATTTGATGTGCCTCGCGTTTGCTAGAGGCAGCAAGCTTGCAAGACGTATCAAACCAAGGCTGTGACTTGCCACCGATTGGCACTACAGTGCTAGGAATATAAAATTTCTTGCCCTATAGAACCACGTCAGCAACAGCAGCGGCACAGGTACTAGGATCATCAGAAGAGAAGCTAACCGGCCTCCAGGGATAAGATGAGTAAAATGTACGCATCCCATCCGAATCTGCTGACTTGTAGTGCCAGACGCGACGAGTTGCGGGTGTTCTGCAGCTGCCGCGCTTAATGGGCCCGACACTCCGGACCAAGCAGTGGTCAGAAGACCACAAAGGAGCATCGACGACAACCTGATACTGTTCCGGATGTGAAGTCAGCAGAAGGTCCAATAAAGAGGCATTGTGGTTGTCCACGTCCGGGAGGCGCGTAGGCAACTCAACCAAATGGGACAATCCGTTCGCCATAGCAAGGTCAAATGCAGTCGGTGGTGCGTGATCCAAGCCAACTGGCATTGTGCGCATTAAAATCGCCAAGTATCACGACCTCAGCGGAGGCGATCTGTGAGAGCATATCGTCGATAGCCGATTGAATGTGCTCCATGAACCGATCTGTTTCTGCATTACCACTGTGGGACCTGTAAAGGCATGCGTAGATGCACGATCGTCCGAGTAAAAACGGAGCCAGATAGTAGACAGGTCCCGACCTGCAAAAGGGCAAGACGATGGAAACTTAGGTCCTCCCTAACGAACACAGCGACCCCGGCATGAGGCATAAAGTTATGTTCTATTTTGTAGCCGGGGTACTGAAGATATTTTTAAACATTTTTTAAAGTGTTATTCCACACTTAGGAAAGAAGAAGAATTTTTTATACGTTTTCTAAATAAGTACTGAAGATAGGCTGTGTCGCTCGATCGGCAAATTTGAGTCTCCGTCAGGAATAACAAGGCCGGCCGTGCCGTCTCGAGATGGTGGTGGATGGCATTTAGGTTGGAATGTAGACCCCTGATATTGCAAAAGTCCACATTGAGCGTGGTATTGTTTGCCGTAGAGCGTACGTCTCGTATGCCCTGTCTATGGCAACGTGACTCTACTACACGTACTTTACTCGCCTCTTACGACGCCACCAGTACCAGGATGATCCTATTCTAGGTCGGGATCACACGGCACGGTTATTATAGTTTTGATTATACTCTACTGTGTTTTGAAATCTGAAATTATTTTCACCATTTTAAAGGGCATCAAGTCCTAAGCTGCACCAGGCAGCAAATACCCTAGCTACGCCACTGAGTAGGAACATCTGTCTGTGTGACGCGTTATTGCTACAATTGCGTATGAAACGCTGTCATGTAGTTACAATTTCGTCGACTTTGTGTTCACTATTATAACCGTTGCATTTGACAGGCCTTGGGCTTCATGAATAGTCAACACTTTTGAACCTATATTTACTTATCCCTGGTGGATTAAAGATTTTTTCTCCTCTTGAGTAAATGTAAGGTAGAGGGTTTCCCTGAGGTCTCGTGGCGCTGGTGTAGTTCTTAAATTTTCTATTCGCAGGGAGTGTACCACTTTTTTGGAAGAGTATATACCAAAGTATATCTCTTGAAGTGCATAGGCAAAGTATATCTCTTGTATTCTCTCCATGGGGCTTCTATGGGTACACAATAGGTCCTGGTTGATTTTGACAATTTGTGATGGACTACGGTAGAAGGTCGAAGAGATTGTCTCAGTCAATATAGGTAAATTGGTTTATATCTCTAACCAGTAGAATTTCTTCTGCTCCAGAGATTCTAGCAGCCCCCACTATGGCTCCAAAGTGATTCATCAGGGCTTCATTTACAATTAGGCGTTTACACGTTTCTGAAGTATCTAACCCATTAACCAGCATTAATGTCATAGTGCGAATTTTACTATTTACCAAATTTCCTATACGTACCGAGAGCTTCTCCCGAAGTTCATTGGCTGATTCTATTGTGTTGGTAGTAAAAAAGTCCCTATCCGTGTTAAAGTGCTCAATGATCCAGGTTGTTTGACCGCATCCGGGAACCCCGTTAACCCACTGTATCCTAGGTATCTCCCATTCCCTAGATGATGTTGATCTTAAAGTGTGATCGAGGCTCTCCAATTTCTCTAGCATTCCATCTTCCAGCATCACTCGTGTGCACTTGGCGATGACCACTATAGGGTCACTGCTTGGTGCTTTGAATTTGAGGTTGCCTGTTCGTCTGGTTTCCTCTTTATTTAATTTTACAAATCCGACTGTAGCATTGTACGCCGCCATATTACTATCTTTTATGTCACTTCTGAGGGTCTGTGCGGTAGCGTTGTTATAAATGGCGGCTTCGGCTTCTTTAAGTCTAACATCCAGAATTGAGTATCCGCGCTGAAAAGCTAGCATTATGTCCTCGCAAGTCCTGAGCTTCACTTGTTTGGTAGCTTTTAGGACTGCTAGGAATTCGAGAAATGCGTTTCTATAATGATCTTTGGGACCCGATATTGGGACCAAGACAGGAAAATTCACTTGATTCAATACCGCTCTTGTTAACTTGGGCCTGGCTTTGATAAGGAGATCTTTTGCAGGATTCCCCGTGAACTCCACTACCGCTGCCACCTGTCTGTCACGTGTTATGCTCCTGTCTAAAATACTTCCCACGACCGATTATGCCATTAGAAGGTATCGCTTTAATAAAATATATCCCATCAGAAGGCTATTTAGATAACTGGAACCTCGACAATGTGACATAACTCGAAGCTCTTTCGAAGAAAAGCCAAGAGCGCGTCCTATCTTCCTCTCCACTATAACTGCGAACTAGTTATAATAAAAGGAAGAAAGAGTAAGGGCACCGCCCCGCCCCTACACAGTGAATTCCTACCAGAGTGCGGCTGCAACAGTCTTATTGAACTCTCCGGGACGTTTGTGTGTGATCTTTCTAAAGTTACTTGTTACGCTTGTTTATATTAAGATTGTATTAGAATGGTGATTTGTGATGTTGATTGATATGTTAGATAAACGCACGGCACACACTCCACAGTCGTGTCCCGAACCGAGGCGGACACTACTACATACACCGGAGCTGGGACATAAAGAGCACCACACACCTACTAATCGTATACCAAGTCGTAGAAGTGGTATACAATATTTTTAATGACCAACGCCATACAAGCATAGCTTACGCACCGCAAGCGTACTGCGAGACGGCGTCAGCCACGACATAGTTAATGTCGCTATAACAGTTCGCATAAGCCCATCACGCCAGCCTTCGCGACGTCAAGCAACAGTCAATATTATAATATTGGTCAAAGATCACTTTGATCCACAATATGTGTCACCCATACACATATACTGCCTTTATAAGAAATTCGATCCTAAAAGATCGTGCCATCATAGGCTTCGAATTATCATATTATATACGACACTCGGGACGACAATACATGAACTCGTCTTGATTAATATAGTATTAAAAATAAATAGATTGTATTATTTATAATTAACTATGTTATTTATGTGTATTGCCATGCATATTTTATTTTATTTATTTTTAACTTATCCCCAAGGTACATACCGTTACAATATGTTACTGGACTTCGCCACCCAACCTGCAATGTCTTTAAACTGGACAGCGGAAAATGAAGCGTGTAACTAGATTATCTTTGCGTCCCCTACTAAACCTTGGATTTGCGTGAAGCTACTTAAATAAGAACTATTAGATAAGACTTGTGCCAAATAGAAATCGACTCCAGAACGCTATCCTAGACTTCAAAAATTCAAACTGACATAATATCGAGTCTTAATCGACTGAAGTAAATTTATATTTTTAGATATTTTATATTATTTATAATTATAATTTAAAGCCAAATCATAACCAGTGTAACACGCAGTTTTATGTTAAAAAATCAAATCACTTTTTAAATGAGTATACTTTCAAATTTAATATAGGACTATCATGATAAAATAAAAACAATGTTTTATAATACATGTTCCATTCATCATTTCAATCTATCGCAAAAGCTCTAGATGAGTTAAAATCGTTCAACAAGAGAGCACTCTTCGGAGCTCATTTTTCAACAATCCAATTTTACAGAATAGTTTACTACTTTATGCACGAGGATAGTATTATAATATTATATACACGTTAATGTTATGTAAAACTTTGTAAATAATTATAGATAGCAATATAATTGTAAAATTAATTTTACCGCTTAACTTATTTTATTTTAATGTGATTAACAAAGTACGTTATATATTTAGGATCACAATATAACACAATTGCAAATTCAAGAATGAAGGGAGGAATTCAAGAATTCAACGCCGCTGTCCTCGCTTCTTCTACCCTAGTTGGAAAATGGCTATAAAGTAATTGAACTCACGACCATCTCATTTACAGTCAGTCGCTGTACCACAACCTATCTTAACTTATATTGCGAATATAATGTATATTTTCATTTTATTTTAACGCTTCTTTAATGCTTATAATTGTTCCTTAAAAAGTGAAACAAAAATAAATTAAATGAAATATTTAGCCAGTACAAAGTTTTATCTTAATTACTTATTTATTAATTTTACCATGTAACAATGAACTCTCACATAAACCTTTAGCCATAAATACTATAACTAATAAAAATATTTTTTTTTTCTTTTTTAATTTTAAGGTAATTAATACGGACAAATGATATTTAATTTTCCTTATATTTATGAAAAAAAAATGATAATGATCATTATAGATAGTTAATAAAAATAGATAAATGCATGATCTATTTTATACATTTTTATTTATAGGCGCCTACATGTTTAATGCTTTTTAATCTGTAATATATGTTATCTGTAATCTGAACAGTACTGAAGAAAAAAAACATGACATATATGAAATAATACCAACATTTTATCTTAAATAAAAAGTAACATTGTAAAATATAAATTAAGTTCTTCATCGAATTTTTATTAATTTAAATTTCATCATTTCTTTGAATAATATAGTTAAAATATGGTACGAAGACAACGAGAACCCAGTACTAGTGAAGATGAAATTGTCATTGGTAATTTCTTAAAGAATGTATTTTTTTCAATGAAAACAGAAATCGATAATTTGAATACGGCATATTTCAGATGCATCGCCGCAAAAGAAACAGAAGCGGCACAAGCATAAAAAGCACAAAAAAATTAAAATCGACAATGAATATGATAGCGATACTTCAATCGACGTTGCTTATGAAGATGGTGTAGAAAAATCTTCGTACAAAATGAAAACTAAAAAGGATATCCCAGGTACTTCCGCTGCAGATATATTAAAAGCCCAAGCAATAAAGTCCTCGTCTGATTCCCGCAAATCAATGCCAGGATCATCATCCAGCACGCCACCAAAAGTGTCTTCAAAGAAAAAGAAAACAAGAGGCCGAGACAGCGGAACTTCGAGTGAAGAGGAAAGATGGCTTGATGCAATAAAATCTGGAAAATTAGAAGAGGTATGTTTGACAAAAAAAATATTTATAAATTGTATTTATGGTGGTGTTATCATTTAGTATTTATATTAATTATTTAATCTTAAATTGTTGAAGGTTGATGAAGAACTCAAAAAAATAAAACCAAAAGATCCTAAAATGATGACTGCAAGACAAAGAGCCATGTATGAAAGAGGTACAGACAAAGAAACAAGCCCAGGTGGAGAAGTTCTCTTGGCATTGCCTTCTGGATATAAAGAAAAAGTTATGACTGCTGAGGCGATACAAAAAGCAGCATTGAAATCTCAAAAAAGAAAACAATTAGCTGATGAAAAAAGAGAAAAAGATAAAAAAAAAACAATGGATCGACTTTTGAAGAAACAAGAATCAAAAAATCTTAAAAATGCACATAAAGGGAAACCAATTCGAAAAATAGAACCTATGATAGTTTATAAAAATAATAACAATGAAGTTACTCTTTCTATGCCACCAGGTGTACCATATCCAATAGAACAGCAAATTCCTAAAGAAGCCCCTAAGCCAACTAAATGTGGTGTAAATGGATGTGATAATATTAAAAAATACAACTGTTCAAAAACTGGTGTACCAATTTGTAGCCTAGAGTGTTATAACAAAAATTTAATTGAGATAAATGTTTCATAATTCAGTTGTTCTTTTGTATATTAATTGGAAAGAGAAATTATAATTGTTGTTCTCGATCTGTTTCATATATCAAAAGTAAAGTAGATCTGAAAAAAGAAAGTCATTCTGTCAAAGAACACACTATAAAATATTTTATATTTTATTATGATATAAATCACTGTATACTGAAATTTCTTTTGTTTCTTTGTATATTCTTTTTCCAAGTCGTAAATAAGAATTTCTGTTGAATCTTTTAGGCAGAGTAGTGTAAGAAAACAGAATGCCATAGTCATTCCTTCTGATATTTATCTTCCTATCCTCAAGTGTTATCAATCAATTATTCCCAAAGATAGTCTAGTGAGAGGCAGACTCCTCTATTATCACATACTTTGGCATCATATATGTATTATTTTTTCTATTTCATTTCTCAGCAACACCTATCCAAACCATCTAAGCATGTTCCTATTGATTCTTATTCTCACTTGTTAACATTTTATATATCTATGTATTACAAAATTTGATGATTTCTTTCATTGCTCTGTTAGACAAAGTGCAGCATTGAATACCACCAGACAGGGTAATGTCTCGAAAATTTTGAAGACACTGAGGAACTTCAAACCTTTACAGAAATAGCTGCTTAGTTATTTTTTAATCCTCTTCCATGGGTACACATAAAAAGATTTTAAATAAGATAGACCTAGTGAAGACATTGGGGCAAATGTAGAAATAAAACCAATTATAGGGACAGCTAAACAGTGAGCATATATTTATAAGAGTTAAATATTTATAAGTGATTTAAAACAGATTTTATAGACATTTATATCCTTAATTATATCAAAATATAAACATTCAAAGAAAGCTAATTACTGTCAATACAGAATACCATTTCTAACTGTGCATTTAATATTTCAAAGAAATTAATATACATTCTCATAAAAGTAAATAAGAGAAATTAATATTTTTAAAAGAGACAATTATTCACATTACATAAATGTAAATAACTAAATAATAGCCTCAAATTATTTTAGTTGACATTATATTCTTATTACAATAAGAAATGGAATAACAAGTATTAGACTAGACTGCTTCCTATTAATTAAACTATTGGCATCACAAAATCATTTATATGACAACATATATTGCAAACCATGTAAATCAGGACTAAGATTGCAAGAAAAAAAGAGACGAAAAATAAAAAAAAAGCAAAACAAGTAATAATATCCAAAAACAAGTGCTTGTTGTATATTAATAAATATATACAAATATAAATGCATCCATCGGCATACAAAATAAAAAATTTATTAAATAAATTTAAAGTATTTTTTGAAGTAAATCTTAAAAAAATACTTGTAATTTATTTAATAAAATTTTTCAAGAAATGGAAAAGAAATTCCACAAAACAGAGTTACTTCATAAAATTTAAACTATGCTTAGCATCTGCATTTAAACCACTAGCACTCAACAAATTTCATGTTTCATTTGTTCTAGGGTTTTATACTACATACAAGTTACTTTTGAATAAACTCTATTACAGTAATTATTACCATATATTAATATTTTACAGATTTTTCAATATTTAAAAACTAAACCATGCTATAAACACGAACTTGTACTGTTTTTTAGATTGAAATTACATCTAAAAATCTAACTAACATCAATTTGGCATATTACTTGAGCTATTAGAATAAATAAAATTGTTTTATTTTTTTTGCATGGATTATATAGTATTATAGTATTAGGGTCGATTTGCATCGTAATTTCTGCCATTTCCTGCTTCAATCTTGACCTGATCAAATATTCATGAAGGTGGATCAACGTTGGATCGGCGATTTGGATGTTACTTGGGTGTAAGTATAAATAAACACATTGTTGTTAATAATATTTGACTAAACCAAGATTGCTTCAAGAAAGAACCACAATCAACATATGGATGCGATCTTAAATTTCTATAGATTTTATATTTAACATTAGCTACATATAAATTAGGGCTTCCATCGTGGGTCTCCCGAAACTGGAAAGTATGCATACTACAACTGTTAATGAAAAGGTTTCGACATTTACTTGGCGTTATCTACATAGTCATCATTTTGTAAACTTTGTCGAGCTCATCATACAAATGCAAAAAAATGCCATTTACATATAATGTTTTAAAAAGAATACTATCAATAATTGCTTTTTTTTAACATTCTTTTAAAAATAATTTTAGTAATTGTATGTTGTGATGCATTTTTCGTTTTTTTCTTAATTTGTTTCTGTAACTGTAATAATTAAATCGTGTAATTGGATAGTTCTGTTAATAGTAGAACTTAAACAAATGTAGTTATGTTGAACAATTCACTGATTTATTTAGCTTACATCAATAATATTTTGTAAAGGCAGGACAGCAGGAGCTCCCAGATTTTAAATTCCTAGTTCTGCAAATACTGAGATTAAATTCAGTTGAATTTGGAAGCCCTAATATAAATAATACATCAAATACACTCCCTAGAGATAAAAATAGAATGTTATATATAAGTATATTATAACAAAGTTTAATTATATTATTTCTTATCTCCATTATTACCATCCTCACATGTCATTTATAGGAAAAGGGTGCAAAACTTTTTTATAGTCATAACATAGTCATTTTGTTTTATCTGATGTACTTTTAGTAAGAATATTATCTGTATTCAAACTTTAACAGATTAATAATGAGTTAATTTTAAAACATTTGTGATACAATGTTACAAGCACTGAAGTCATTCAGAATTGTTACTGTAACAATTACAATTAAATACATATTTTATTATTACATAGATATTTACACAAATTTATATTTAAAATTAGAAAAATAACTTCATCTTATAAGATACAAAATGTTATCATTTGTGTTACTAAATTATTATAATCATATTGACTGCATGGACTCAAGTCAACTGCAACAATGTTAACATTGAAAATATATTCATATATTTGTAATTTCTTATCATTACACTAATTCCATACACATACTTGGATGTCCTTGTTAGAAACTATCTAAATAAATGCTTCACTTTGTTTATCACCAATTTATGAGTTCACACGAAGGAAGGACTCAAAGAATAGTCAATAGTTCAGGCAAGTTTAAATACCGAAACATGGAAACCAACAAAATGGTAGAAAATACTTGGCTTGGTATCAAACATTTGTACGTTTGGAGCTCCTAAGGCGAGCCAAACCAGACTGTAACCGCTAAGATTGATTATTCTGTTTATTAGATCTGAGTCTGGCCAAGCCTGAGCGCTCCTCCTCCTCGTCACTTGTGCAAGATAGTCCCCCAACTGCCCCTCGTGACGATGTGGCTTGTATTAAATCTTGATCAGGGCCATTTCTGCTTTCATATAACAAAATTCCCAATGTTTCTTCATAGATTCTAGCTTCAGGAAATTCCACTTTTGTATGTTTCTTATCAGTTGCGTACACAATAGATGTGCAACAAACTTCTGCACATTTCTTACCATGGCCAAAGAATGACCAACAGCAAATTTCATTAGAACCTATAACATCTTTTATAAACAGGACACGCCCACTGAAGCGAAGTGACAACTTGTCAAATAATTCAATGTTTTTGAGCAAATTATCATCTGATGTGCTTGTGTAAGAATATTTATTGTTATGTCTGTTGATGAGTAGCTTCACTACAGGCTGTAAAGGAAAAAGTTTGTTAATATATTAGCAAAAATTTACATGTTAAATTCTTGTGAAATTAAAAGATGTCTTTTTTTTTATTAGCTTCACATTGTATCCCACATATGGCACGGCTGAGGGCAGAGACCAGAAACCTATGATCAAGAGTCCATTTTCCATTTGAATTTAAGACATTTCTTATCTTATATTGTGTAGTGTAATTTCTTTCAGTATGAAACAGTTTGTAAATGAAATGAAAAGAACCTTTGAAGTTGACATAATGAGAAGTTGCTCTTCTTTGTGAGAGGTAATTAAAGGTACTCTGCAAATTGGTTCAGCTTCTCTTTCTTTCTTACTAAGAGCTTGTTGGCAAGAATCTGTTAACTCCTCTATGAGGAAATATTTTGCTTCTGCCAATAACTCCATAATTTCACGATAACTATCCGGTAGAGCCACGGTGCCATCTCTCAGGTAATTTAGGATAGTACCAAAATGCTTTCCACACCGATCAATCAATATCCAACCTGTGTGAAAATTTTACTTAATTATTTTTTTTTATTTCAGTAATACCTTAAATATCGTCATATAAAAAATAATAAATACCCTCTGAATCTGTAAGGACCTCCATCCTACCGCTGAACATAGTTCTTAACATATTATCACTTTTCGTTAGCGTACCAATAGTAGTATAAAACAATGTGCCACCCACATTTAATTTCACATATTGTGATGGACTTCCTTTTATCAACGTTTTGTGATCGCCCGACATTTTATTCCACAAATTTCGGACAATACTACAGATTTTTTTTATTTTAGAGCAAGTAGATACAATAGTGATATTTTGTGACAAATATTTAACTATTGAATTTCGTCATTGTGTTTACAAATGTAGTTATAGTTTTAAATTTAAAATTCTCGTAAATATTCACAAAACCACCACTGCTGTACTTTATAAAAATTACAATTTATGAATTTACATTTACTCAGCAACCAGCATAGACAATAACAAGGAACTTTATACTCTATACTAGACAGAGATAAGTATGTCTACTTGTTCATTTTAAGCGATATAGATGCAGACAAAATATAAGTATAGTCTATTAATAGCCTCAATCACAAAGTTTTTTTATACCGAACTATCGTGAAATTTTGTCATGAATGGGGGTTTTATGGCTTTATCACTTTGAGAACATATGAAATAAGTATTGCTAAATGCTTACCTAGTCTTCTTATGCATTTTATCTTATTACTAGCGACGCGCACGCGGCTTCGCCCGCTTAAACCACAGAATTATTAACTTAAAACACTGAATTATGTTCGTGTTTTACTATACCTATAATATATGTTTGCAACGCACTTAAGATTTCTAATGTGAAAATTATTAAAACCTTAGATCGCATTTTCGGACCTCCCTAGAATCTTCAATTGAATGTTTGAAATAAAAATACAACTTATCGATACTTACAATAAAATCCTAACACATCGGTGTCTGTACATGGAAGATATATTAGAAAAAATGCTATTACGGACATTTAACAATTTAATAGTACTTGGTCAGTTGATCTGTTTGTCTGTGCGTTTGTTCACGATAATCTCAGAAACGGCTTAACCGATTTAAGTGAACTTTTGTAATGTGGCTAACTTCTCTTAAATGTTTAGTATTAGTTTTATTTTAATCGGTTTACACAAAGTTACATTTTCTTTTTTTTTTTTTTTTTTCCGAGATGAATTTGCAATCAGTTCTTTACTTTTAGCAAATGTGTTTTATGTTGATGGCTTTTAAAGGCGTGACTCCAATAAGCCATCTACCTTATACTGTTTTTTTTTTTGTTTTTTTTTTTTTTTTTTTTTTATTTTTTTTTTTTTTTTTTTTTTTTTTTTTTTTTTTTTTTTT
>DWLH01001199.1:0-13893 GCA_018249795.1 Heliconius telesiphe telesiphe
GGTGATCTGCGCGGTTGACCACTCGCCGTAAGATCGTTCGAATTCTCTACTTTGAACAGTGAGAAGTACAGAAATGGTATTGACAGATATTTTTATTATTAGATAATAATTTTGGCCAGTCCAATCGGGGCGCATTGGCACAAGTGTGTGATTGTAAGAGCGACTGGTTGTGAGTTCGATCGCCACTCAAGGAATTGAGTTTCGTTACTCAACACGCAATGCCTCCAGAGTTCGGCGGAATGTGGGAAACGGAGTGTCTTTACACTAGGTTATTTCTGCCTACCTTGATGTGGATAAGATACAGCGTGAAGCTGATTTGATAACAATTTTTTTATATAGCTGTGTATCTAGAAAAAATATAGTTTCAAATTACTGGGTAGAGGATGCACCTCTATTGTCTGTCCGAGCTGAGACATTGTGTCAGTTCACTTAGCACGGCGTTTTACAAAAGCTGATAAATGAATCAATTTAAATACATTTGTTTCCTTAAATCGTCATTATCATCATCATCTTTATCATCATTTTCACCAGCCTGTCTTAATCTATCTACGTTACTAGCCGTTTCAAGGGGAATGGGAATGGAGAATCAAAAGCACCGCGTTTATAGTCACACACACTTCCACCACTGGGCTACAATCTCAATCAAACAATAAATAAAATATAGTTATGTTCTCCACCAAATTCTTAATCATAAACATATTCACTGTCTCCATTGTTAATTAAATTAATTATCAATACTTTGTGCCCCTGCGCCTGTCACTGCAGGGGCACAAAGTGTGACTGTAAAATCGACTGGATGTGGGTTCGATCGAACTCGATAAATTTATATTTCCATTTCTTCGCTCTGGTGTCGAGGTTAAGCGCGGCGTTGAGTTCTGCCATTCAACACGCAATGCCTCCAGAATTTTGCTGAAAGTGGGGAACGGAGTGTCTTAACACTAGGTTCCCTCTGCCTACCCTGCTGTGTGCGGGATACAGCGTGAAGCTGATTAATTTTTTTTTTCATTTATTATGCAATATTTTATAAAACGAAATTGAACTGTTAGTGGAGATTACCTTCATAAATCGTAACAGTTAAGTTTAAGTCGTAATTAATTCAACACATAGATAAAGACCGATTTGATCTTCAAAGAAATATTAAGTAAATACATAGATTCTTTGGTTCGTTCATTCGTTTGAAATAAATCTATATAAAAATGCCTAAAAACAGCCTTTCTACTTGCACTCTGTAATAACTACATATTTACCAATTGTACATTTAGCTAATAAATAATATATGTAACTAATTTAAAAACTGTATAGGAATTAATATACAATCATTACAGTTATTTTACAAAGAATATTATGAATCTTTCAAATTATTAATTTAACATTTAAGGCTGTTTCTGAAAAAGTAAATTAAATTATTCACTGACATCATAACATTTAACAGAGTTTTAGAATTACGTAGTACGTAAGAAATAGTTTTAAATAGAAAAACTTTTTAAGAAAATAAAATCTTAATTAGAAAGTTTAACTATATTTGTAATAGCCAACATAGGATAAATATAGGATATATAAATATAGGACCAGAATATAGGATAAATAAATTTTATACATATTTGTAAATTTGGAATAATAACAATTCATTGATTCCCAATGTAAAAAGCAATAATATTTTTATAATATATTCCTATTCGTTAATAAATATTAAAAGAAAATATTTTTTGAATACCCTTTCTATATTATGTCAACTTATCTGTGTCATTAATTCAATTGTTGTTAATAACCATTTATTAGATTTATTCTCCTTATACGTAACTAAAGACCTTTGGTGCATTGGTTCCTATACTTTTCATTGTAATCATGTATTATTGTAACTACATTAATAAAAATGATATACGGAGTGTTTTTGTCATCACCAACTTAAATGAAAGCACAATTTTAGTTACTATATAAAAAAAAGCTTAATACAATTAAAACAAAAGAGATTTGGAAAGTTAAGAAGGCTGCACACAGACTTATCAAAGCGACAACATCGCACATTCAAGAAATCCAGTCGTAGGTATTGGCGGTGAAGTTGAACGTTGTTTAGGCTTATAGAAAATAAGTAACTACGTAAAATAGAACGAAAAATAACCCTTCCTCGTTCTGGTATGTTTTTTTTGAGAATGAAAGTGACAGTTTCCGATCTGTCACTTTAGTAGTATTTTTGTAGTAGTAGAAGTTTACATTATTGGTATCTATTCGTAACTACCTCACGCTTAATACAGTTTGGATAAAAATTGTGAAATTAAAAAAAAATCGTCTAAACTGTTGACGAATCTTGATTATTTTTTTAGTTATGTTTGTTTAAAATATTCTACTCTATATGCTGCTCCCGTAAAAGGGGCGCAGACGCATCCACCTGTATATTTTTATTGTTTATAGAAACCAGTATTTGTGTGATAAGGTCAGATCAGAACAAGAGAAGATTCCATTGAATAAAAAAAAAGTATGTTGGGCAAGTACAACTTTTCCTGTATACTTAAATAGCACAAAAAGAGACAACATAATAGTATAATAATCAATGAGTTGCCATTAATATATGGTACCCTATTTATAAAGTAAACTTAATATATGCTATCACGATATTTCTCAGACTGTTTAAAATTCTACTTTTTCTCATAAATTTTTATAACTTACGATTAAGCAAAAGCATACTTTACGCTCAACAAGATTTAAGACACGCATATAAGATTGAGAAGGAAGTGGGCTGGTCAATAGTTGGTCGAGTTTTTTTTGCGAGTATTTTTTACGTACAGGTTGTGGTATCCTTGAAATGCTGTCCGGTTTCGTTCAATAGCGGAAATTGTTACATATTAAATTGTACATGATATTAAGGTTCTATTGTATATTGTATTGAAATTGGATTTTCTTTTTTTACACTTTGATGATTATTGTGTTCTGGTAAGGCTAAGGCCAGTCGTGGCGTGGCACAAAGAGTCACTGTAAGCGCGACTGGTTGTGGGTTCGATCTCCACTCGATGAAATAAAATATTTATTTAAATTTATATTTTCATTTCTTCGCTCTGGTGTCAAGGCAAAAGCGCGGCGTTGAGTTCCGCCACTCAACACGCAATACCTCCAGAATTCGTCGGAAAGTGGGAAACGGAGTGTCTTAACACTAGGTTCTCTTTGCCTACCCTGCTGTGAGTGGGATACAACGTGAAGCTGATTTATTTTATTTTTAAGGCTAAATCACTGTATAGTTATACGAGTTCAAATTGCTTCTTATAGAAAACATAATTTTATAAATAGTTTTAAATTTACGAATTTTTTGACATATTTTCGATTTCCTGCTCATTGATAATACGCAATAAAAAATATGTTTTCTTATTTTTTTTCTTTTTGGGTTTACTTAGTAAAATAAAGATTTTCTTGGTTCTTTAACTTACAAATCTTATACAAACTTAATTGTCAATTTGAGTTATTTTTGTTACATTTATAAATTATTATCAGTCAGTATGTCTTTCACTCCCTCATTCCACGTGATGCGTATTGGTAAATAAGTCGATGTTCGATTTCCGATGTCTGAATAATCGATTTTAATTATTTTTTAATATGTTAGATCTATGTGTGTCTTCACCGCAATAGCAAATTAATTTATAGTGTAGCGATGGAAGCTAGAGGGTTCGAATCATCAGTGACTGGTGGTCGTGCACTCTCACATCTCATCATCCAGTATTAAAATGTAAAAAATAAGTAAATAAGGTAGGAATTTATTCCATTCGTCTTAAAAAAAAATATTTTTTTGTAAAACAAAATTATTGAAAGATTAATTTAAATTTGAAAGAGTATGCTGGATTTTTTTTCTGCGCAAATCACTATCCCCATAGCCCATATCTTGCTCCATAAGTATACGAGGTTCCTGTATAGGTCAGTGAAAATCCCATAAAAATTGGTTCACTTGCTTGTTTGTGTTTTAATATCGTGTAAAAAACTTTAAAACGACGACCACGATGAACACTGTCTCGAGCGAAACGACTAAAGAAAGAAGGAAAATAATTATATGCACTTGAACAGCACGGTTATTTCAAAACCACAGACAGACACTTAAATTTTATTTATATGTATAGATAAGAATTTACAAGCTTAATTTTTTTAATGTCAAATATAATTTGCCACTGGTGCACTAAAGATACTGCTTCAGACCTGAGAAGAAAAAGTTCCGCCAAGTTTCTTGCCCTGCGCGGAAGACTCAACGGGTCGTTTTTTAAATCTATTATTTACAAAAAGAATCTCACTTATTTATCAGTGACAATGATAATGCAGTTCATTCCCAATTTCGTGTTATCATTTATAAAATAGATATAACCTTTAACTCACAAGCATTTTGTAACTACTTTTTTAAACTGTGAGGCCAGTCGTGGCGCAGTGGCACAAAGTGAAACCCACAAAGTAAAACCGACTGGTTGTGGGTTCGATCCCCACTCGAGGAGATGAAATATTTACTTAAATTTATATTTCCATTTCTTCGTTCTGGTGTCGAGGCAAAGCGCGGCGTTAAGTTTTGCTACTTAACACGCAATGCCTCCAGAATTTAGCAGAAAGTGGGGAACGGAGTGTCTTAACACTAGGTTCCCTCTGCCTTCCCTGCTGTGTGCGGGATACAGCGTGACGCTGATTTATTTAATTTTATTTTTTTAAGCTGTGTAGAACATTCTCAGACTTTTTCGAAAATAATTAGTTTTTTAATTTAAGGCCTATTTTTGATATTAATATTATTTATATAACCGATTTTGGAATCATTTATATTTTCCTTAACATACATGCTATTTTTAAAAATGTATTTAGATGCAAGTAATATTTTTTTTTAAATATAATAATAAATTATGTAAACATATTGACTGAGTGTTCGATATTTAAATTACTTTCATTTGCGTGTATTGATACGTGACACAGTGCAGCGTTAATTTCCACCACAAAAAGTTTGTCTCGAATTCGGGCGGAATTTTGGGTACAGATAATTAAAGTCAATTTTTTTTATTGAAAATAAAAAGTTGTATGTTTCATTCTTTGTAAAAAAAAAGAAATAAAATTCAAAATTATTTATTGCTGCAACATAACACACACGTTTGTACTTACACAAAGTTTTATTCGTTTTTGAACTTGTGTATTGTGTTTGCCATGACCTTAAAAGACCTTAAAAGTGGTGTTCGTAGCGCACTAAGAAACTAGCCTATAGCCGCGTCATTTGCATTGCGTATATGTTCCGGAATCTAGAGGTAGGTAAGTAAAAATTATAAATATTCATCCTATGAATTATAGAAATATAGAAAAATGAATTATAAGATGCTGCGCTGGTTCTATTATTATATTGATATTAAATTTCTATATAATGTATTTTTATTCCCTTTGCTCAGATTTTGAAAACACTTCAAAGGAATTTAAAAAAAAAATCATTTAATAGGTTCATTTAAATGCCGATTGAAAGACCGTAGACCGAGAAAAAATTCTACTTTATTTCCTCCCGTTCCGGATTATAGGTAAAAGTTAAGAAAAGATCTGGCAATCAGTAGTTGTGCACATACCTTACATTTTTTCGTGAAGATACCTCGGGTACTCAATGACCGATGTCGGCAAGATGACATGCTGTCCGATCTCCTTCTTCTTCCTGGCATTAGTCCCGGCTTTTGCCAGGGTCTGCTTTCCTACTCAACCTACTCCACTTATTACTTTCTATCATACTATAAATTGATATGTAATAAAAATTATTGTAATTTATATTGTTTGTAGGTTCCGATTTTGATGAAAGAAGCACGCTTCTTTGTTCAAAAGATTTATCAATCTCGTTTTTCTCCGAGACAAAATCTGGTAACGCAGATTGCTAGGGCCCGCCATTATAAATGACTAGCGACCAGCTTAAATAGCCAGCTTAAATTTGTGAATTATTTGTTTGTTTAAGTACAGGGAATTATGTTCCTGTAATGATTAAATAACTCACCTTTATAACTATTTATTTATATCCTCATAGATAAATAACAGCTTTTTTGGGCACTCTTAATTTTTTAAGAAAATAAATTTGATTAAAATACATTTATTTATTTAAGATAAAAATTATGAGAGAGAGAATGTATTTTTTTGTTTAATAGCTCCCAATAGTTATTACAACGCATGCAAGGAAAGAACATTTTAGAAACTTGTTTAATTCTATTAGAATTTTAAAAACTACCAACATTTTTATTGTTCGACAATTTTTTTATGTGTATGTTTTCCTGAAACCTGAAAAACACAAAAAATATTAAATGTGTATAAATATATACCACATTAGTATAGATAGTATACTGGTAATAATAATCGAAAAAAATAGATATACTACATACCTTTGTATGCAAGGCTTAAAGCTGTTCATTATGACAGAATATAAAACCGTATATCTATAGAGGAATTACACACTATTTTATAATCTTTCACAACAAATGTATATAACAACAAATATAGTAAAATATTCAGTTATTTTCCAGGCAACCATGTGTTTTAGTGATGAGAAAAATATAAGCTTTAATTTGATATATAATTCATTAAAAAAACACATGAGTGCAAATATTAACATTAAGTGACCTGTTTAAACCAGGCAAGACTGAGAGCTAGCAACCATTGTTTTCCAATTCCTTATGCGATTTTCTTTCAAATGATGTGCGATTCACATAAAAAACATATGAGTGCAATTTTCTCCGAAAACGAGTTACGAAAAAGATTAATTAAAGTTGATTGCGGCAGGATTCTTTTAGGCAACCCTAGTGTAATCTATTCTACTATCATGTATCATTCTTAAATATAAGTTTCATTAGAATTACTGATCCCTACAGATTTATGCAATGGGATCTCGACCTATAAGGATTCTCAGAAAATATCCTGTAAATATTTAATAAAAAAAATGGATTATACTTATAATAGTATCAAGTTTTGTATAACGTTAAAATATATATTTGCTTTTCCGAAAACGCCAGAATTATTTGCCCTATAAGAAACCTATAATATTTTACTAAAGTAAAACAAATCTTTGAACAATACTTTTAAGAGTCTATACTCTTAATTTTGGTATGTGAATATCACATACTTGCACTTAGAGACGTTTATTAATGCTTACGTAAATACCGTTAAATTTGTATTTTGTAGGGAAGAGAGACAAATTAATACAGGTCATCCCTGTTGTTCCACTTCCAGGACACTGAACTGGGTGGCCGAACTGATTACGGGGTGGGTGGGTATACATTCTATATATAAATCTAGAACTGGTCAAGTGCGTGTCGGACTCGCCCATCGAGGGTTCGGTATCAATTTTAGGATTGTATGTCACTAGAAAGTATGACTTACAAAAGTTGAGAAACTTAAATTAGCTCTCTTTTTGTTTGAATTAAACTACAAATATCGTTTGTAATGGTATTTTTCTGTAATTGAAATTTTAATTTTTCTTTATTTGTATTGTAAGTTTTCACTTGCCAAAATTCATTATTGTAACTTAATAATGGGAAAAATACTAAAGCCTAAAGGTTTTGGTTACGCAGTCAATAAAGTTAACAAACTTAAATATTTTAACACCAATTTTGTATGAAATTAACTACACATGTAAATTTGTAATGATTTTTTTTATATTTTACTTTACACACATAACGAATAACGTGTAAAATGTAGCAAAAACTATGTACAAACGCTTGTTTTAGACTGTTTTATAAAGATCAGAACATCTCATGACTGTGTCCTCCACGCGAGGTCATGAGGTCTCGACAGACAAACAGACAGACTACATACAGACGGCCAACAAAGTTAATGATCGCTTTGTTGACCGTCTGTCGGTTACGGAACCGTTACGGAACGGAACCTTATAAGGATTCCGTTTCGTAAGATGTTTTTTGAGGTACCGATGATGCAGGATCAAAAATTTAAGCCCGTAATCATTGTTTACATTCCTTTGTTTTAGTGCGCTATAACACCGTTTATACCTAATTAATAGGCTGTCACTAACATGACACCAACCAAGCGAAATATAATCGGATCTTTATACGAACTCGGTTTATGGATATTATGAGAATATTATATATTGTTACTGTAATAACAGAATTCCTGCATATTTTCTGCATTGTTTGCAAAATTTTAGGTCGACCGTCTCGTGTCGTCGTCCAGTGGCTTGAATCGCTAGTTGAAAGACTCTATTTGTTCCTACTAATAAATACATTTTTTATTATAAGTTTTTTTTTTCTTCAGCTCACGCTCTATTCTGTATATAGCCAGGTATGCAGAGGGAACTTAGTGTAGCGGAACTCAACGCCACGCCGTGCCTTGGTACCAGAGCGAAGAAATATAAATACTAATAATAACAATTAATTCCCCCTGAGTGGGAATCGAACCCACAACTGTCACATTTACACTCAAACTCTTGTGCCCCAGCGCCACGATAGTGTCATTACATACTATATAATATAAATATAGCATGAGATGCCCTTATAATTTATTATATTTAAATATTTCATGAGATGCCCTTATAATTTATTATATTTATATTTCAATGGCCCACCCTAACACAAGTTAAACTAGTAAAATGGTCAAAATAGTTTGTTTCATATAAGAAAAAAAATACCTTACTAAGTAGTAAAGTGTAAATAAGACATTTTTTAATATTTCCAAAGAAACCATTAATTTAATTACGTTATTACTCAGAGAGAAAAGTCGAGGCCTACTTCAAAATAAGTACATAGAGAAAAAAATAATTTACTTTACGATTATTGGTATTTTGTAAAAACAATAAATATTTTATTATACTTATATTTATTTAAATTTATATTTTCATTTCTTCGCTCTGGTGTCGAGGCAAAGCGCGGCGTTGAGTTCCGCCACTCAACACGCTATGCCTCCAGATTTCGGCGGAAAGTGGGGAATGGAGTGTCTTAACACTAGGTTCCCTTTGCCTACCCTGCTGTGTGCGGGATACAGCGTGAATCTGATTAAATAAATATTTTACCAAATAGTATTCAAGAACCATAATGATATTAATGTTTCATTTTTTTTTAAATATATTTTTTATAAATGGGGAAGTCATCATATGTTATTTCAGGTTCAACTCTAACTGTGAATAATTTTAAAATGAGTCAAATTAGCAAAAAAACATATTAGACTTTTTTTTTGTGTTAATTTCATACAAGAATGTATATTATACCAATTAGTAGTAATAGTTTTTGTACCAAAAATTGCAAATGAGAAAAACAAAATTCCCCATATTATTTATATAGGAAATCGAAAATCGTGATGATGCGTCACCTCTTAATATAAGAATAATTAATATTTACTTGAGTTGATATTAATAAAAATGATAAAAGTTTGTTTTTTATATTTCAAAGCACATAATATAAAAAAAAAAAAGATTATAATTATATGCTCGTACATGAATGTGACTGTTTTCTAATAAAGTAAAATTAATTATTAAACTTAAAAGAATAAAAGCAAAAGACGCTAGTCGTGGCGCAGACACACGAAGTGTTACTAGGTTCCCTCTGCCTACACTGTTGTGAGCGGGATACGGCGTGAAACTGATGTTTTTTTAAATTTTGATTTAATAGAATAAAATAATGTGGATGTTTAAATAAAGTATAACACAGATGTGAATTCAAAAATAATTTAATTGCTTCACGCTGTATTCCGCATAAAGCACTTTCCACAAAATGAGTTGAGTGATGAAACTCAACGTCACCCTATCCTCTTTCTTCGCTCTCGTAACAAAACATGTTACGAGAGCTAAGAAATGAAAATAATGGAATCCCCCGATTAGGAATCTAATCCACAACCATTGTGGTTACAGTTAGGTGTTTTGTCATTGCGCCATAAATATATATTGCCAACTTCAATATGTAGGTACAGATATTAAGTTTTTTTAGCTTCATGCTGTATTCGGAATACAGCAGGGTAAGCAGAGGGAATCTAGTGTTAAGACACTCCCTTCCACATTTTTCCTTGAATTTTCGAGGCATTGCGTGTAGAGTGGCGGACGCCAACGCTGCGCTATGCCTCGACACCATAGCGAAGAAATGAAAATATTGAATATTTCATTTCCTCGAGTGAAAATCGAACCCACAACTTGTCTCGTTTTACAGTCACATTGTGCGTCTGCGCCACGACTGGCCTCTACAATTATTAAGTATTATAAGCAATTTTATTTGTTTGTCCAATTTATTTTCCGAACTAAGTAACATAAGACGAGATATGAAAGAAATCTTATTATTTTGTTTCAGGTTCGACGACCGCCCTAATTGCTGGCTCTTATTTTTACCTTATTTTTAGAGTTATGCATTTGGTCTGTTTTATTTTATTATATTTTCGGTGCTTCAAATAATATTTGTTGTAAAATATTACATATATAGGAAATTAGTTATGATGGTCATAGTGTAATGACCTTTTCTTTTCTTACTTGACCATAAAAACCGACTAAGTAATAAAGACGAAATAAAATATTTAATAGTAAATATTTTATTTTGTATTTATTACTTAAAACTAGGTTTATCAGATTTATAGAAAAGCCTTGTGTTACTCTAAATGTTGTTTATTAGGAAAAGTAGTTAAAAAAATGTAGTCAGTGTAACTTTCAAATATTACCATTCCATCAATAAAATAATCTATCCTTAATAAATAAATGTATATAATACATATTTCTATCGTGTCAAGAACAACTAGTGGATGACAATAATGTTTAATTAAAGATAAAATTTAAATAGTGCAATATAAATATATAAATTTGTACATAGATTTATTTTAAAAAAAAATCCTACAACATTTTGCTAATTTGATGCAACAATGACACATTTGCACTTTTTTAAAATATGTCAGGACGCTCATTCAAAAAGAAAAATGCTATATATAGATGTGTAATAGAAAAAAAGAACACTATATATATATTTTAAATGTTCATAACGATCGTAACGACGAATACCTGTATAATTGTTTTCATTTTCTTCTATGGAAGAACCACTGTGATTCGAATAAACTTGGCCTTACCTATTTCAAATGAACCCATTTAGTGATAAAAACCAGATACGTTTTTCTGATAAAGGGCTATTGCCAACTTTTCCACAAAAACTTACAAAAACACTTTGTAAGGTATTTGGGGTTGTTGATCTTGGAGGTCCATTTTTAATGGTTTCTTAGAAACACAGGCAACCATTTTGGTTCTATTTTGTATTCAAATTTATTTATAGTAAAATAAAAAATTGGGTCACGCAATGTTGACAAGCTTGTAAAATTTTTTTACACAATATAGTCGGAAGTGAAATTTTATATAAAAATAATTATTGTTTATAAGACATGACTTATTAGTAAACGTACATATTTGTAATAAATTATTTTTATCATATATAAATAAAGTGAATGGTCCTTTGTGATGCGGAAAGATTGTGATGTCTGTTAATGTCATACAGGACTAATTTCTAACACTATAAGGTCTATTATGGTAATTATTTTGACTGATAGCTGATATAAGTACATGGCCTATCCTTGGTATAATATGATCAGCAACCAACGCCTTATTGCATAATACGGAACGTCACAAAGATATTGGAATAATTTCTACGTTTTAATCTAGTATAAAAGGTGTTGTAGCGAAGATCGTTATGCAGTTAGATCTTGAAGTAACAGTGAATCAGATCAATATGTTCAAGTTAGTGGTGTTATCGGTCGTGGTGGCATTGGCTGCTGCTAAACCCAGCGTCATAGCTCCTCTGTGGGGAGGAGCAATCGCAGCTCCATTGGTGGCTGGTGCATGGGGTGCCGTAGCCCCAGTACCTCTTGGTATTGGCAACTACCGCGGGCCTTTGTCTCTTGCACCTGGACAGCCTGCTAACATTATAGCTGCTGATGGCAGACCTCTAGACACTCTTGATGTTAACGTTGATCGCGCTGTCCACCTCACTGCGAAGGCTCTGGACCCTGCTGGAATTCATCTTTTGAAGAAAAGGTCCATTGTTGGACCTTTGGCCCCAATTGGTGTACCTCTCGCTGGTAGAATAATTGCTCCCGGTCCCATCGCCTTGGCCGCTCATGCCCCTGTTGTAGCTGCAGCACCAGTAGCCGCTGTAGGTCTGGGTCACGGTATTGGTTGGGGACACCTTTGGTGAAAAGAATAGTATTTTAGGTTGAATCTGAAAAAATCTAATGAAATAAAGAGAGTTACCATAATATATAGTTTTTTTTAATAATTAATAATTATAACAATTTTGCGCTGTAAGGATAAAAGCAAACATAGAGCTTTTTATGCACCATAAATTTTTTATACAGAAATGTGTACTCAATAAGAGTTTTTTTTTTTATTTTGGAATAAATGATGTATTACATTTTTTTATATTATAATATTTTTTATATGATTAAATTTTTTGTTTATATCATCTAAACTACTGATACCATTTTAAGTTAAGAAATAAAAAAATGCATAAAAAATAACTGTTAAAGACTGGAGTACTTTTCAGTATACATTCAAAATAAAGAGCTTTTATTAGCTTAGTTTTCCCTCATATAGCGTGATAAGTAGAGAAAACTCAATGTAAAACACTTCATTTTTTATTCTCTACCACTTTTGGAGAACTGGGATCTAATAATGTATGGAAAATTAAATTAATGTAAGTACTATCAACTCTCCATGTCGAATGATGTCAGTGATATTCAGTTTATATTATTATTTTAGTTTTATTAATATAATGATATCAAAATTAACAGAGGCCGTCATGGCGCAGGGTCACAAGCGTGCGACTGTAAACGCGACGGTGAGTTCGATTTCCACTCGGGGAAATGAATTATTATTTATTAATATTTTAATTTCTTCGCTCTGGCACCAAGGCAATGATTGATTGGCGCCACTCAATGCAATTCCTCGGAAAGTGGGGAACGGACTGTCTTAACACTATGTTCCCTCTGCCTACCCAGCTTGTGAGGGATACAGCGTGAAACCAAAAAAGATTAAACTTTATTCCGCTCACCCATCCGTATTTCTTATATTTTGACGCATCTTTTTCATGTAGAGACTGTCGATTCTCTCTTTTGGTATTCAATTTGCTTTTGGTTTCTTATTGCTACGATTAAATCTGTAAGAATTATTGGGTAATAGTTGACAAAGATAGATAGATAAATCAAAAATTAAATCAGCTTCACGCTGTATCCCGCACACAGCAGGGTAGGCAGAGGGAACCTAGTGTTAAGACACTCCGTTGCCCACTCTCTGCCGAATTCTGGAGGCATTGCGTGTTGAGTGGCAGAACTCAACGCCGCGCTTAGCCTCGACGCCAGAACGAAGAAATGGAAATATAAATTTAAGTAAATATTTCATCTCCTCGAGTGGGGATCGAACCCACAACCACTCGGTTTTACAGTCACACTACGTGCCGCTGCGCCACGACTGGCCTCAATAGATAGATAGATTAATATTATTAAACATTTTAAGAAAGGAAAATACTTATTTAGAAAACGTATAAAAATTTGATTTGCCTGGTCGGTTTCCAGAAGGCGAGAGTTCGAGTCCCATTATATTCAAATTTTTATACGTTTTCTATATAAATATAGGTATAATTTTATAGACACCCATCTTAATTTAAAACTGCAAAGTGCGCGTAATACGTGTTTAATTTTATGATTCCCAGTGACAGACGATTTTGCCCTTGTGCCCCTGCGTCACGATGACTTAAGTTTCATCTATATACTATATATACTTATGTTTATCATTTTATTTAATTTTTTTAAGAGCAGGACGAACCTTTATTTTATTTTCTCTTTTGACACCAATGTCCGTTGAGTGATGATGATTCCTTTTATATACATGTATAAGGACATAAAGAAGCAAAGTAAAGTACGTGTTGTAGCAATATGCCCTGTATAGAATAGGCAGAGAGAGAGAGAGAGAGA
>DWLH01001200.1:0-13892 GCA_018249795.1 Heliconius telesiphe telesiphe
TACTTACTTGGCTACATTAAACTGATGATATTACCTTTATTATAACAATGACTTTTTGCATCTCCGAAATATTGCACGCTTTCAATGTCTCCATAATATTAGCTTCACTAAAATCCAAGATAAACACTAAACCATTGCAATAATCGTGAGCTTGAATGTATTCACATTGCTACAATTAAAAGTAGATTTGATTAAACTAAAAAAAAACATGACGCATGACGGATTTTTTCAAATTATTATGTACAGTTAGATGTTATGTTACGTTCATGTATTTGCAGATACTGAAAGTTATACTAAATCTATATGCATATCATTACTTTACATATGAATATATACAATAACCCGTCTGCGGCTTCGCCTGCTTGAACTTTACGATTATTTATTTACTTATTTGAATAACGTTCATGTTCTAATACTTGTATAGGTATATTAAGAGCGCATTTATAATGAAGTAAAGTACAAAATATGTTATCTATATATATAAAAAGACGTGTACCCGACTGACTGAGGTAAGACGCACGCACAGCCGTAACCGCTGTGCGTCGAAAAGTGAAATTTGGACAGATGTTTATTTTCATAATCTGGACATCCACTAAGAAGGAATTTTGAGAAATTTTGACCCTAAAGGGATGAAATAGGGGTTGAAAGATTACATGGATTTTTTTTAAAACAGCATCGATTTTTATAAAATTTAAAATTCAGACTCTCTAAAATATTTCATTGAACACGTGTTACATGGTTTTTTAGAATTCACCCCCTAAGGGTTCAAATAAGGGGTTGAAAGTTTATATGGAAAAATCTTTAAATCGTCACCGATTCTTATAAAAAATTAAATTCAGACTGTTAAAAATATTTTAGTCAACACGTGTTTCGTGGTTTTTTTAGAATTCACCCCTAAGGATGCAAATAAGCAGGCGAAGCTGCGCGCGCCCGCTTGTATATTATATAACATAACCCATGTTATATATCTTACACGAACTATGTGGCCAAGAGTTTTAGGAGTGTAAAAATGGGTGTGAAAGTAATAAACTGAGTCTGAATGCGAGTATGATATAAGTTCTGGAAATTGAGAGCTATAAAAAAAGTATGGAGTGCCAAATCAGTGTAAATGGAAATACAGATTATTTACTGGCCTCAAACAGGTCTCACCTATTTAGGCTCACAAGTCACTTTGCAGACACTCCTTGGAGACAGTTATCCAAATACAAATAGAACAACGAAACTGACATGGCACAATCTTGTTTGACGGGTGCCAAACTAGGTTGCGTTCGTTCCAATCGGGAGATTGGATGTCAAATCAAGGTGACGCACCAGGCGCATATAGGTTGAATGATATCTATAAAGAGACTTCATAGCTTGCAGCAAGAATCCGCTTATATTATACTCTATCTCCAATTATTTTTTTTAATATAATCCAAATGTCGAAATGTCTTGGGAATAATATTAGAAATGACGTTGTCCATTGCCAGACATTTAATATTGTTATAGCTCCTTGCCAGAAACAACCGAAACCTATAAGCTATAAGCGCCTCCAAACATATTAGGAGCAAGTAATATTTTTTACACTTTAGTATATTAGATTCATAGGTGCTTGTAATATATTAGAGTTTAGAGGTGCCGGGCAGAAAGTTAAAACCATACTAAATGTCTGGTAATGGACAATGTCATTAGTAAATATTAGAAATTAGAAGTAGCCATCGCCCAAGATCCACATCCAGGGTGTATGCGCACAGAAACTTTCAGGTTTTATAAAATAATGAAAGGCTTGCTTTGGCTCTGAGGTCACTTATTTACATAAAGATTAATACTAAACAAAAAAAACAGCAGCTGCAGCGTAGGAGATAGTAATATGCAATTTAGTATCTTTTGTAGCATTATTGTAGTAAAGTAATGTATAAGAGTATTGTAGTAGTACTCCAATACTCTAGAATATTATTTAAGGGCATCACTGTTTGCCTCTGGTTTACGCAACTAAAGCGGTAGCTTTAGTAAAAATCTTGCCTACTGGTAAGTAGGCAACATTTTTACGACATCAATCTCATAAATAAAACTAAAATAAATAAATAAATCAGCTTCACGCTGTATCTCGCACACAGCAGGGTAGGCAGAGGGAACCTAGTGTAAGACACTCCGTTCCCCACTTTCTGCCGAATTCTGGAGGCATTGCGTGTTAAGTGGCAGAACTCAACGCCGCGCTTTTGCCTCGACACCAGAGCGAAGAAATGGAAATATAAATTTAAGTAAATATTTCATCTCCTCGAGTGGGGATTGAACCCACAACCAGTCGGTTTTACAGTCACACTTTGTGCCGCTGCGCCACGACTGGCCTCATAAACTAAATAAAAAAATATAAAAAATCTCATAAACTATTAATAAAAACTGTATGAAATTGATCCATTAGCTATATCCGATATTTTTAATTTGTTTACAGCGAATTGTAAGAGTGAATATACTTCCGGTGCTTACTTGTGCGTAGACGAGACGCTGGTACCTTTTAGAGCTAGATGTAAGTTTATTGTTTACATGCCAAAGAAACCAGCTAAATATGGAATTAAAATTTTGCTTGTCTGCGATGTTGAAATATTCTATATGTATGATGCATATATATATCATGGCAAAGATTCTGATGGTGTAGGTTTATCCGATGTAGAAAAAAAGTTCGCTAATTCAACACAGAGTGTTCTACGACTTTGCAAAGATGTAGAAAATGCAATCGTAATGTAACTGCCGACAACTGGTTTAGTTCTGTGAAATTGATAGAAGAATTACGAACTAGAGAAAAAGAATTCCAAGCTTCTAAATCCCGTCAGCCTGCGTCTTTATTCGGATTTACAAAATATATTACTATGGTATTATATGTACCTAAAAAGTAAGAGTTGTTATTTTGGTTTCTCCCATGCACCTCACAGCTGAATTAGATCCGAATACTAATAAATCCTTAGTAATATAGATTACAACAAGACAAAAGGAGGGGTAGATGAAGTAGACAAAATATGTTCAAACTATTCTTACAGACATAAAAAATGTAATAATGTATCTGATATACCAAGAGGATGGTTCCTACAAAATCTAGCTAGCTCGATAGTTAGTTCTGCCACATCTTAAACGCAACGGAATCGTTTGCCAAGAGAGTTAAAAATAACGATTTACCTCCTGAATCAGACACACCTACACCAGCTAACACAGAAATAGTAAAGAAACATGTAAAATATGTTCCTCAAGACTTAAGAGGCGTACAAAGTATACATATGTATGATGTCGTAAGCTTATCTGTCTGGAGTGTTCTAAAACTATGTTTATTGAATGCACTGAAATTATTTGAAGTTTAGAATTATATAAACATGTTTTTTTTTCTTTTATTACTTTGTTATATGATAACTCATTTAAAATCCTTTAAAATATATTTTTTCCTTAGTATTCAAAATCTAGTGCATAAGACAAGTCACAATTGTAAGATATTAGGCATAGCTTAACTAGGTGCCAAATAAATGTTGATTTTATTTTTATTTTTTATTTTTTTTCTGTATTTTTATTTATCCAGAACACTATCAAAATATAAAATATTATTAAACAATGTCAACTCATTTTATCAATTAATTTCAATTAATTTTGAGGCCAGTCGTAGCGCAGTGGCACAAAGTGTGACTGTAAAACCAACTGGTTGTGGGTTCGATCCCCACTCGAGAAGATGAAATATTTATTTAAATTTATATTTCCATTTCTTCGCTCTGATTCCGAGGCAAAGCGCGGCGTGGAGTTCTGCCACTCAACACGCAGTGCCTCCAGAATTCGGCAGAAAGTGGGGAACGGAGTGTCTTACTAGGTTCCCTCTGCCTACCCTGCTGTGTGATACAGCGTGAAGCTGATATATATATATATATATATATATAATTTATGCAACAAAATAAATTATGTGATGTGAAAATAAACTACTATTATAAAAGATATCAATAAAAACCTTTTATGTATAAATAAAACATATATATATTTTTTACATTTGAAATACTATAAGTGCGCTGCAAATATTTAGTTACATGAACGCATTTCATGTAACTAAATATTTAAACGTGCGGGATGCAGAGTTGGCGAGAAGAACATGCAAAACTGGTGTTAGGACACTTGTCACTCAATCCTCATTTCCTGTTTCTGGTTACAGATCATCCATTAAAAAATATTTTAGTATTTAAGTTATACATATATTACTGTTACAAAAAAGTCTTACCATGAAGAAATATTGATATAATGAGTCCACGAGGCCACTTGGATAGGTTTTTGCTTTATTTTTTAAAACATATATTCTGTAGTGTTCCTTTGTTAGTTTACGCATAAACGCATTTGGTCTAAAAACAAGAAGGCAACAAGAAAATTAGTTATTAAGCGACATACATAAAAGTTTGTCGTGATGAAGGTACACTTTGAGAACTTTGGTAGAATCTGGCAGAAAGGGGAACAGAAGTGTCCTAATGGGAACAGTGTCTTAATACTACGAAACATAATAGGAGGGCGAGACGAGACGGGACGAGAAAACATAATAGGAGTAATCTCCAGCTCTCCTGCGATAGCACCTAATTTTAAATATATTGATAACCAAATATATATATTGACAAATATTTTAATGCTTCACATTTCCTCAAGTCACGTACTCCAAAAAAGTTAGGATATAACGTTCTATATGTGCATATTCTGTCCAATTTAAATTTCGCTTTTTCGACAGAACCTTTGCTAATTATAATAGTTCTCTCTAAATAATCGCTAGCTGAAAAAAAGGAATTATAAAATTGTACTTATATTAAATGATATTAAAACAATAAAATATAGATTAATAAGATACTTTAAGTGAGAAAGCAACAAAATTTCAGCATAAAAAAATTGTAAACTTACGAAAATCCTTCTTCCTAAAATGCGGCTGCTTCTTAATCCATCCCTTCAACAAATCGATGGCTTCTTCTATTTCCACTGGCTTGTCAAAGTTATACTGTTCTCTTAGAAATTGTAAGGTATCAGGATTGAATTCTAACAATGAATCATTCTTTAATGATTGCATTGTGCTATTGCTGAGACCTTCGATCAACTGTGCTTTGTAACAATTTTACAAACATATATATACAAAGTGCCTCCTTGTTTTTAGGGTTCAGTACCCCAATTGCCAGTGTAAAACGGAATCCTATTAATACTCCGCTGTCCGTCCGTCTGTCCAGACCAGGCTGACCGGGCTGTACCTCATGAACCGTCACAGTTAGACAATTCAAATTGACTCAGATGGTGTATTTCCGTCCCCGCTATAACACCAACTACTAAAAAAAACTAAATGAAATAAATATTAAGTGACCTTATGAAATAAACATGATGAGAACATTGGTCGCAGTGGTGGGGTTGCTATTTATCTTCGCTCTCTTATACCATTTACAGTTCTCGATTATTTCCAATATAATGCATATAATGCCGCCAGACCTAAATATCTATTCGCTATTCGAATGCGCGAAGAAAATGTGGATAATGTGTTTATAAGTCTATATTTCATATATATGTGTGTTCCTATGTGGAGTTGTAGAAGCTAAACGCTTTATCGAATTTTAATGATTCTTAAGTCAATCGATTTATCTTAATCTTGCTATTGTCACTAAGCACATGACTTTTAATTTACTGTAGCAATAACCAGTCACCATGTTGTAAAAATTAAAAAAAAATAGGCGTCTAGTGGAGTATCTTTGAATACGTATTTTAAAATGATTATTAGGTTTCCTTCTTCATTTTTCATTTTAGATATCTATTTCTAAATAATTCAGTATCACCAGTTAGTTCAATATGTATGGTAGATGAATTGATAATATCGTATAGCAAAAGATTTTCTTTGCTTTTCCTTTACGTGCTATTTAACGCACATCTGGCGGTAATGACTCCAGGAGCTGTTAGCCGTCACAATTTGTTCGCATGAGAAGGCAGACAGACAAATTTGTACTATAGTGACTCCGTGATCTGCGATCGAGATCTTGTTCTGAATATAAGCTAAAAGCTCATCAATCACGATATGACAAAAATTACACCTAAACGTATTCGACATTTGACTTTTTTTAATGACATTTCGCGACCGACTCGCTCGCGTCACTGTCTTATTTCAAGCGACTCCAGATCGTTACTTAATTAACAAAAAAAATACTAATTAAGGGCACCTCCTGGCAAGGGCAATTAATGAAAGCGTGGGGAAAAAACACGGGGACAAGAAATCAGATTTATATATCGATTATTGTTTAGTACATATCCCTAATGTATTCCTGGGGGAAAGTAATCTACAATTGCAGTATGTATTTAAGTATAATTCATTTACTATAATATATAATATATTATAATCAAATATAACTTATAACTTTTCATATAAAATAATTTTATTTTTAAATTATTTAATGTTTAATATGTGTTTCAGTAAAAAGAGAAATAAGGATATACGAGTTAGTATTATTACATAATCTATTGAACAACGCAGATCTGCCTCTGATTGCTAAGAAACGTGACTACGTTAAAGTAGGTTTTGATACGATTTATTATATTTTTAATTGAAAAATTTATTGAATAAATGCTTATTGTAGCTATTTTAAACACGTTTTATGGCTAAGCTTTAGTCTTTGAGTATTGAATAACTAAAGTATGCCAGGACTGAACGCAATATAAGAAGCATTTTTATGCAATATAAGAAGTTTGTTTAACGTCATGTGATATCGATACCTTTAAAGTAAAATGATTTTCTATTCGATTTCTATTTTATAAAATCAATAATAAGATAATAATAGCCTTTGACACGCAAACGTCTTTTCACAACATTTTTAATTTCGGACATTTGCTTGGATCGTTTTATAAAAGCGCACTCATTGAGCTCAATGCAATCGAGTTGCAATATTTCTGATATGAATATTATGTGCACCACCGATTTTAGTAACGTAATATTTTTTTCCAATACCACTGCAGACACTTGGTCTGTATCCGTTTTTATCTTATTATTATATCTAATTTAATTTATAATAATTATACATTAATTACATTTTTGTTTATATATACAATTAATACATTTTACAAGAAAGGCCAGTCGTGGCGCAGCGGCACGAAGTGTGTCTGTAAACCGACTGTTTGTGGGTTCGATCCCCACTCGAGGAGATGAAATATTTACTTAAATTTATGTTTCTATTTCTTCGCTCTGGTGTCGAGGCTAATCCCGGCGTTGAGTTCTGCCACTCAACACGCAATGCCTCCAAAATTTGGCAGAAAATGGGGAACGGAGTGTCTTAACACTAGGTTCCCTCTGCCTACCCTGCTGTGTGCCGGATACAGCGTGAAGCTAATTTAATTTATTTAATTTACAATTAATTCATTTTTAGTCGCGGCGCAGCGGCACGAAGTGTGACTGTAAACCGACTGTTTGTGGGTTCGATCCCCACTCGAGGAGATTAAATATTTACTTAAATTTATATTTCCATTTCTTCGCTCTGGTGTCGAGGCTAAGCCCGGCGTTGAGTTCTGCCACTCAACACGCAGTGCCTCCAGAATTCGGCAGAAAGTGGGGAATGGAGTGTCTTAACACTAGGTTCAATGCTGGAAATGGCTCTACGCCTAGATAACACTCTGGAATCTACAACGTTATTTACGTGGAAGGTGCCCAAGATGATGTGGGTCAACGGTGTTCCCGGGTGTCGTAAGATAACGTGGGTAGTGAAACAATTTGACATTGCTAGGGATACAGTCGTAACAAGTACGACGGAAGCAGCTAACGAACTTCGAGAGAGGCTTTCGGAACGTATAGGGAATATGGTTCAAAGTAAAATCCGCACTATGGCTTCAATGCTGGTAAACGGAGCACAACGAGAATCAGACAAGTGTAACCGCTTGAAGCTTTAATGAACCACTTTGGAGCGATAGTGATGGCAGGCAGAATCTGCGGAGCCGAGGAAATTATTTTAATTGGAGATATAAATCAATATAAAAACCATATAGAGACCGAGAGAATCTCTTCGAAATGATTTACCGTAGACCACCACAAGTCTTCATGAACCAAAACTTAGTGTGTACTCACAAAAGTCCCATGGACGTCGCCTATGCCTTGCGAGAGATATATTCTGGTATATACTCGTCTAAGAGGGTAGTACGGTCCCGTTCTATGAAGGAGAAGATATTAAAATGACACCAGTACCGGGAGATCTAAAATACACACTGTATCTCACATTTACCCAAGAGGAGAAAGAATCTCTGATCACCCAGGGATGGGGAGGAGAAACAGGTTCGAAGGTGCTGACAATTCACGAGTCTCAGGGTCTGACCGTTAGCATAGCGTTTCGCACGCCGTCGTAGCAATATCTCGGCACACCGACACCTGCACGTACTATAGCGAAGGTAAAGATGACGCAGTCAAAATGTTAATTCGGAACGCGACGGAGGCAACGACAAAACGAATTGTGGAATATAATTTAAAGATGGCTTTGAAAGATAGGAACGCAGCGGTCACCTCTTCCACCATAGCGGTCATGCCCTTATCCTAGTGCAAAATTCCTCACATCCAAATCAATTATTATAAAAGCTTAGCTTGTACTAATAGTTACGTAATTAAATATATATTGTAATATGTAAAATTGTTAAATATACATATATTAACAATCGCTTAACACCTTAGATCTCAGTAAAATTTTGTAAAATAATGTAAAGTTAAAAATATTTATCATTTTCTTATTATAGGTATTAATTGTATGTAAACAATAATGTAATTAATATATATGATAAGGAAATTAGATATAATAATAAATTTAAAAAGGGTACGGACCAAGTGTATGTAGTGTTACAAAATAATAATAAAAAAATAAAAAAACACTAGGTTCCCTCTGCCTACCCTGCCGTGTGCGGGATACAGCGTGAAGCTGATTTTTTTTTTTGATTACACTTATTTAGTATGAAATGAACAAATAAATAACTAATAAATTTTAGCTTTTCGGATGTTTTCCATTATTTCTATCGTTAGCTCCTACTATTACTGTTACTTCGTCCTAAATTTTATAACTGTAAGTCTACGGGACGTACACTATAGGTAAGTAGACAGACGGACATTTTATAAGGATTTAGTTTTTTCTTTTGAGATACAAAATCCCAAAAATGGATTAATTATTTTAGTTTGATTATGCATTAAATAAATCGTAATTTAAGTGTTTTGGCAATTGATTTGATTTTCGTATATAATAAAAAAATGTTTAGTTATTTCACATCTTTCTAGGTAACAGTAACTGCACACAACCGATACATGTACTCGTACACATACCGATTTAAAAATTCCGGTTGAAAACATAGATTATATATTGCTCCACAAGTCTCTATCATTAAAAAAATTGAGTTAGTGGCTGCTTGAGAGTGTCAAATTACATTAGAGAATCCTAAATCTTGAAATGTCGGTCTATATTATAATCAAATAATATTGAGTTTTTTTCGAGTTCTATCATCATACAAGTAATAATTTACAAAATATTTCAAACAACAAAACATACAAACTATAAAGAGATTTGGACATTTCAATATAACAGTTGTATAAAATAACCGATTTTAACAAAATACTTTAGTGTTAGTTCCGTAGTAATATACTTATAATCAGTTCAGCTGGTCCGGAGGTTAGAGAGACAAACAGACAAAAATGTTAAAATTGTTTGTATTTCGGTATCGTGTAAAAACGCAGTTATGTTGATATTAAAGAAAACTTTAATTTTGTTTATATGTATAGATGTAGGTAAACAGTATTTTTTTTTCAGTTTTTAGATATAGATCTAACATCCCGCATTCAACAGAGGATACAGAGAGAATCTACTGTTAAGACATTGTTTTAACCACTTTCCGCGCAATTTTCGAGGCATTGCGTATTGAGTGGCGGAACTACTTATTACCAAAGCGAAGAAATGAGGATATTAAATCAAATCAGCCTCGCGCTGTATTCCGCACACAGCTGGGTAGGCACAGGGAATCCAGTATCAAGACACTCCGTTCCCCACTCTCCGCCGAATTCTGGAAGCATTGCGTATTGATTGGCAAAACTCAACGCCGCGCTTGGCACGACACCAGAGCGAAGAAAATGAAAATATAAATTTACATAAATATTTAATTTCCCGAGTGAGGGTCGAACCCACAACCAGTCGCGTTTACCATCACAATTTATGCCTCTGCGCAATGACTGAACTCAAAATATATAATAAATTGTAATTCTTTTCCCCGAGTGGGAACTGAACCCACAACTGTCGTGTTTAAAGTCACACGCTTATGGCACTGCGCCACGAAGGCCTCATTCAGTAATTTAAGTCTTTTGGAAATTAATGTTATTTAAAAAAAAAATATTTAGCTATACGGTATTTAAGTGCGTAATTGTGCACGGCAAGCGCAGTTTTTCTCGCGTAGAATCCGATTTCGCTCCAAAATCTATAAATTTGAGTGTTTTAGCCATCATATAAACTGAAAACTAAAGATTCAGCCAATTCAATAAAACAGTTGTATAAAATACCTGTTATAGCAATTAGCAAATTTGTCGAACTGAGTACTTTAAATTGATATAACTTTTTTATTTATGGAACGTATTGTAATAAAACAAACCCTATATGTTAACGGAAGCTTGCCAGAATCCAATAGTGAAAACTGCATTAAATCAGTTAAGCCGATTCTGAGATTAGCTATAACAAATGCACAGACTAACAGACAAAATTTTTAAAAATCATTGTTGTTTACTCTTCGATCAATAATACACAAGATTAAGGATTACAGTCCAACAAAACGGCCCGAGAAATAAGATCATAAAAAATTGATTTTAGTACGGTCCAACCTCAGCCAACGTGTGGACATGCCAGAATGCCTCAGTGTGCTTTATAAAATAAATGAAAAACAATAAAATACAAATATTTCATCATTTGGCCAATATTTGCGACTACGAATATTAGTTGGTCTGGACTAAAACATGCATGGAGTGGATGTTTTATTTTTTATAATTGTTTTATTTATTTTTCTGTCTTATAGGTTTCCTACTGACCTATGTTTCCGTGCACAATGGATATTCATTGTCGCCCAAGAAATGACTTTTTTTTTTTATATATATGTATTTTATTATATTATTTTGAGGCCTGTCGGGGTGCAGGGGCACAAAGTGTGACTGTAAATCGACTGGTTGTGGGTTCGATCCCCACTCGAGGAGATTAAATATTTACTTAAATTTATATTTCCATTTCTTCGCTCTGCTGTCGAGGCAAAGCGCGGCGTTTTGTTCTCCCACTCAACACGCAATGCCTCCATAATTCGGCGGAAAGTGGGGAACGGAGTGTCTTAACACTAGGTTCCCTCTGCCTACCCTGCTGTGTGCGGGATACAGCGTGAAGCTGATTTTTTAAAACTTAATATATATAACAGTGGCAGAGGGAACCTAGGAGCGTTAAGACACTTCAATGGCAGAACCTAGCGACGCAATTTTCTTAAGTTTTCTTTTCGTTAGTTCTTTCGATCATTGCCAGAGCGAGGAAGTAAAAATATTAAATTGTTGATTGCCCAGTGGAAACCGAACCCACAACCGTCGCATTTACAGTCGCACGCTTGTGCGCCACGATAGCCTCCTCGCATCGGGACCAGCGACCGCACGTGAGTAACCCGCATCTAATTGATATTAAACTGTATGATAGTTAAGATTTTTTTAAAGAATAAATGTAGTTTTCATCTTGTTACTTCGGAAAATAATACAAAATACACACATTATCTAAATTAGAGACAGTATTCAAATATAACCATTTTACTGAGATGGTAATCTAGTATTTTAATGTTGACGTAGTAGTCTCATAGACAATTTCTTCCCTCTATGCACCCGTGGGCTCCCACCTTTGCTACCACCTTTCACACACTATCCGACGTGTAATTTCATTACGATAAGGTACTGAAAGCCGCGGTGCTTAAATTTGAAAATCAGTGGTAATAAGCCGAATTTTATATTTCGCGGTATGGGAAAACCACGTCAGTCTCAAAGGGTTCTCAAATATATTAGGAGTAAATTGTTTTATTTTCATTATGCGCTAACGAAACTAAGCCTTAACACACTGTTATAAGGTTGGATTTTACTGAATTGATCTTATGTCATCAGTTTGTGTGTTATAATAATTTGAATTTCTGTTTATATTGACTGGTGTCAGATTTTTAAACCGCATTTGTATGCAATGTGTTATCTATATCTATATATATGTTCCGACTGACTGAGGTAAGACGCTCACGTCGCGAGAAGTACGCGTCTACGCACAGCCGTAACCGCTGTGCGTGGAAACATAAAATTAGGACAGATCTTTATTTTCGTAATCTGGACTTTCCATCCACTAAGAAGGGATTTTGTAAAAATTTTAACCCTAAAGGGATGAAATAGGGGTTGAAAGTTTGTATGGATTTTTTTTTTTAAATCGGCACCGATTTTATTAAAATTTGAAATTCAGACTCTTAAAAATATTTCTATTTATGACTCTTATTAGTATTGAACACATGTTTCATGGTTTTTTAGAATTCACATAAAATTTGGAGAGACCCCTAAGGGGCAAATAAGAGGTTGAAAGTTTGTATGGAAGAATCTTTAAATCGTCACCGATTTTTATCAAAATTTAAATTCACTGTTAAAAATATTTTATTGAACACTTGGTTCGTGGTTTTTTTTGAATTCACCCCTAAGGGTACAAATAAGCGGGCGAAGCTGCGCGCGCCTACTAGTCTAGTATATAGATATTAGAAGGTTTTACTACATTAATAAAGACTAACAATTTTTTTTTCTAAATTAACTATAAACTAACACCGATCCGTTACAATTTTGTTATAAATATAGATAATGCGTTTATATTTTGTTAATTAAATATATGTAATTTCCTCTAAAGAACTTTACCCGACTGCGCGAAGCAAAAGAAGGTAATTTGGTTATAAGTTTATGTATTACTTACATATATAGGGGAGAGGGGGGCACATTCGAACGATTTTTAAACTTTGTGTCATATCTAAAAATTCTACAGTTTTTAACTTCTTTACTATTTCACAATGCTTAGTCCAACTATTGTACTACAAAATTGTAGCATCATATGTAGAAAAATATATAAGTTAAAGGTGCAATATCAACTTTAGTAGCAGTAGTCAAATGTTCAAAGCTGCCTCCGGGGTAGCTTTGAACATATATGGGGCAGTTTTGAACTATCATAGATTCAATGATATTAAAAGGCTTATCAAACTTTTAAGTAATTTTATTAATAAACTTAACATTAGAAACGATGAAGATCTAATATCGGTACCATGTTAACTTAAAAAAATAATATTATAACACGTACGTAACACATTAATTCGAGGTAGTTTTGGGGTCTGTGATGTAGCGGATACGCTCGAAGAGCATAACCCGAGATCGTATACATATACGGCCACGTTACTCGGCGAGTAACGTGGCCGTTTATATATACCAAGGAACTATGTTGGAAGAAAGTGCCTTGCTACGTCTTTCCATGGAATTTAGCCTCCTGGATGCATTAGGCTGGATGTCGTAATGCAGGATATGAGAGGCAATAGATAACCAACGAGCATGTCGAGGATCTTGAAGGCCGTATAAAAATGGAATAAATTGAATTGAAAGGTAGCCTAATGTCAGGTAGGAGAAGAATACTCCAAAGAAATATATTTTGTTTTTACACAAAAAAATATAAGATGTGAAAAGTAAATCATTTATTTTTTATTTAAAATTTACAAATTTATTTAAATATATTCTCCTTTGTATCTAATTTACCTGACACCTATTTCCCATTAGCTTGTTTTTTGCGTAAATTAATTTAAAAAAGTATTACTCTGGTATACCTTCCCTTCGTGATAATATAACTAAGAAGAGGGTTTTCTATCATATT
>DWLH01001201.1:0-13889 GCA_018249795.1 Heliconius telesiphe telesiphe
GTTTTTTGTGAGAAGGGCATCAACACTAGATTTTCTCCACTTATATATACATATATAGAAATAATATTCGGATTTCTCCGTACCGCGAAATATCACAAAAAATATCAACCACTCAAATTATTCCGACGATGTCCGCGATGAAATTAAAACAAACTTTCGTTTTGCGTTTAGAATTAATGTTTATGGAGTTGTGGAAAGCCTTTTTTTGGTCTTTTTACACGGCACGGCTGTAAAAAGAGTTACTGCGGGATGGCAACGTATAGCTTAATTGGCTAGGGCTCTTGCACAGTATCTTTAAACTTATGTAAATTAAAAAAAATGGTTTACTCTGTATACCGCACACAGCAAGGTAGGCAGAGGGAACCTAGTGTTAAGACACTCTATTCCCCACTTTCCGCCGAATTTTTTGAGGAATTGCCTATTGAGCGGCGGAACTCAACGCCGGGTTTTTGCTTTGGTGCCAGAACGAAGAAATGACAATATTAATAACAATTCCTTCCCTCGAATGGGGATCAGGCCCATAATCTTATTTCTTGTACATTTTATACGGCACGGCTGTAAAAAGAGTTACTACGAGACGGATTAATCACGTATATTTAGTACAATGCGGTTACACTTGTGACCATGAACTACTGGAAAATGATCAAAACGTCGCACTTCCAAAAATATATAACACTAAATATACGCTATTCATCCGAAAAAATAATTCCACTTAAAATGTATAAATAATGATCGTTAAAATAAATGATGTTATTAAATAAAAACACTGCACTAAGTACTCGTATATATCGTTATTAGAACACATACAATATATTACTACCCCCAAACCTTCAATGTTGCAAACCTAGGAACACACAAAGGAAATTGCTAAGCTTGAGAGAAACACTCGACGCTACATAACACTGTGCAGGAATTGAGATACGCAAGTCCTGCTACGTCATTATATTCCTTTAACATAATATAAGTTATTTTAGTTTATTTAATATACTAATTTAAATTTTTGAAACACGTTATATACAAATTTCCACTTAATCGTATTAGAATGCTCGAATATAATATTGGTCACTATTAGACCATATATAACGCCAATATTTGAGGAGTTTGCAGGATATTTCCGTGCTCCGATAACTTTCTAGTAATGCCCGGATATGGTTATTAAATTACACAATCGAATCTCTAAATTTGAAAGCCAAAGTGGCAATGGGATGGAAACATTACTGAAAAACTGAATGGGATGAAAACTGAAAGCCGTGGGAGCGTAGGTTAGATGCCTCGACTAACAATCAGGAACAGATAGACGAAGCGCTGTGGTAAGACTGCCTCAGTTCCGCCTTTTGAAAATAGGGCAATGATTCGACAACGAAGTGGAGTATCTTATCACTAGGTTCCCAGACTGGGAAACAGAAGTTTCTTAAAGGCAACGGTGTGTCTTAATATTAGGTTCCCAGGTTTATGCTGCCTGTCTTAATATTAGGTTCCCAGGTTTATGGACTGTATCCCGCATATATGCGGGATACAGTCTGAAACTAACAAAAATTGTTTTATTTGAAAAAAAATATAATAATTTTAGCTTAATGTAAGCTAAGCACTAAATGGATAAAACCAAACATTACCTATTTGGATGTTTCCCAAATATATCACAATACAAGGCGTCCAAAAATTAAAGCTGCATAACGCAAAAAGCGTGAATTTTGATTTTTCTCTTAAAACACGGATGTGAGTGCCGCAAGCGGAATATTAATGAATTTGTGCTAGCTTACATGAGTAGAAGTAAAACGTGAAACGTAACGTACCATATGTATACATGAAATGAATATATGAAATGTATAGGTTTAGAGTAGCGAAATGAATTTGCAATTTAAAATTGGTTTGACGAAATCGAGGTTCTGTTGGAATTTGCGGAAAAGTGTTGTAACTATGAATAATACTAAAACTGTAACTGTAATAAAACAAATGTTGGACTATTTAATTTAGCAATATATTTATATTGAGTTTTAGTTATATTTACCCGAAAACGTTTATGTTATAAGCAAGTGCTTATTGTTACTAAATTGCTACAAAACATTTGTACGTGAGGCGGAGAGAAAGAAAGCGGGGAATTAAAGTTTCCTAATGGAGAATAGAGTGTTTTAACACGAGGTTCCCAAGTCTGCAGGAAGCTAAAAAAAATATACATAGGACTTATACTATGAATGATCATATTTAAACGTTTTAAATAATATCGCTACTCCGATCTATTTACAAAAACCGCGTCATTAGGTTTTGCCAAAGAGCAACAACGTCTTCCAATAGATAGAATATAGAGAAAGGGGTGATGTTTATCAAGTATCGCTTAGCTTACCTAGTAATAATAAACAATATATTTGAAAGAAAAAAGACTGTAAACATAACGGTTGTAGAGTCGATTTTAATTACGGTAAATTATTATATTAAAATTGTTTTCATATCGCCGCTCTGGTAGTTCAAGCGCCGCGTTGAATTCTGCCATTTAACACGTAATGACAAAAAAATTGGGTGGACAGTGGAAAACGAAGTGTTGTAACACTAAGTTCTCTCGGTCTACTCTTGAGTGAAGAATTAAAAATATGTACTGTAACCATGTATAGCCATGCCCTCGAGAATAGACCAAAATCGCAAACATTCACTAGCCTCTATTAATTCACTAAAAGTTAAAAATACTTCGTAGAACTGTATTTTTTAAAAAATCCACCGTTACTAGTAAAACAGAGTGTAAACGGTGTCGCTTAACTCAATGCTAGCTTAAAAAAAGCCTACGACGGCCCCGCTTTTAACCTTACTATAAAATTCGCATTTTTCTCCTTTCAACCATTGGATTTGCCCCGTCCTGATCTCAGATTGCAGGAAACGTTGTTACATTGAAAAGACGCTGTAAATGAAATTAAACTTTATTTTAAAGACAGAGAACATAATGTTGGGTTTTTTATTACTTTTCTTTTAAATTTTCAAATCTAAATCTTAGGATAAAACGCTAGGCTCGACTAAAAAGCATTCTTTTCCGTAAGTGTCCAAAGTTAATACTTTTATACGACGTTAAGGTACAATTTAAATGGTATTTATTTAAAATGATTTCTCAGGTACCAAGGCAAAGGCGCTGTGTTGAGTTCCACCACTCAACACGCAATGCCTCAAAAATTCGGCGGAAAGTGGGGAACGCAGTTACTTAACACGAGGTTCCCTCTGCCTACCCTGCTATATGCGGTATACTTCGTGAAACTGTACCTATGGCTATAAATAATTAAGAAACAGCTGTTGCTTTATCTGTTTATTAAAATATTTTATATTTATGATTTCTAATTTGAAAACGCTTCAGGCTTTTTACTGCATAGCAAGGTAGACATACAAAGTATAATATAGTGTTAAAACTCTCTGTTTCGCACTTTCCGCCCAATTTTCGAGACATTGTGAGTTGAATTGCGAAATTTAATTAATATACTTTAAATACAATATGTCATGATATTGTCCCGATGCCCCGCTTCGTGTTAATATTGACATGAAATGCGAAAACAAAAATGTATAATTGTATTCTACATAAAAGAAACGTAATAATTACATTACATAAATCACCACTCGAACGTCCTGAATTAAAAACATGCAAAAATAAAACAGGCTTTTATTATGATTATTTTTTTAAAATAATAGTAATTTTATGAAGTAGTTAAGAAATACCACCATACACGCGATAGTTGTGGGTTCAATCCTGATTTTGGATAAATACTACTACTGTTACTAGCTTTACGCTGTGTTCTAGCGGGGTAGCCAGAGAGAAAGGAGCGCCAAATGGTACGATCTCTGTACATCTCTTTCGCCTCGTATACTGTCATCAAACCACTTCATACATGTGTGTTGCTGCACGATCGAGCTGATTCTTCTGAATTCTGAATCAGCTAAACTTCACTTCACTTCAGCTTCACGCTGTATCCCGCACACAGCAGGGTAGGCAGAGGGAACCTAGTGTTAAGACACTCCGTTTCCCACTTTCTGCCGAATTCTGGAGGCACTGCATGTTGGGGGAATATAAATTTAAGTAAATATTTCATCTACTCGAGTGGGGATCGAACCCACAACCAGGCGGTTTTGCAGTCACACCTCGTGCCGCTGCGCCACGACTGGACTCAAACTGTCTCCGCTGGTCAGCTAAACTGACTCCGCATATCCTAAGAAGAGATCACATCTCCACAGCATTCGTCTTTCTTTCATTCTTCTGCTATAATACCCATGTTTCGCTGCCGTATAACAGCGTCAGTGCCAAAACTGCATTGCTTACGGCCAAACGTACAGCTGTACTGACGTTTTGCCGTCTCATCAATGCAGCTAAGTCAGACCATTAACATTGTTACTATCATTAATACTTCCCAAATATACCAATTAACTTGTTCTAATATCTTACCATTTAAGATCTTGCGTTTCGTTCCGACTTGGAATAACCTTATTATTATTATACTTTCATCCACGTAACTGGATAGACAGAAGGATCCCAAGAATCCAGTGTTAAAACTCCATTAAGATATTTCGGTTCCTTTCGCCGTTCGTTCTTTCCGCCTTATTCTGGAGGCTTTGCGTGGTTTAATATGTTGATTCTGATTTTCTTAGATTTGTTTTTCGAGTGGAAATTGAATGCACAACCTCTCACGTTTACAGTTGCATGATTTTGCCATTGTGCTTATACAGGTCATTGGACAAAAAAAAAACAATATATTTGTATGTTTTTTAAACAACAAAATAGTTGTGAAAAATATTCTAGTTACTTCAATTGCACTACCAACCAACTATTGTATTTACTGTAACCCAAAAATATATGCCAATAAATATTTTTATACAAAATTCTATAGATATCTAGATAGAGGCTTACTAACAAGGTTGGTACGTCCTCAGAATACAGAACAGCTTTTAGCTAATGCCACTCAATTTACGATTTTTACGAAGGAAAATACAAGATTGTCTTTTAAGGAGTGTGAAGTGGCACAGAAACGAATTTTGGCATAAAATTGTTATTTTTTACTATAGAAAAGGATAGATCTGTAACGAAATTCTTAAAATTATTACATTACAAAACTAGCCCTTTACTTCTCCTTGATTCATGATTTTAAAGACTTCTCCATGAAAAGACACATATATTTAGTACTTTGGGAATGATTGTTTAATAGTTAAAAGTGAAAAAAGTTGGACATGAAATCCTACCAATGAGCACATACATAGGTTACTGAAAAATATCTACTACATACCTTATTTCTCTTAACAATTTTCAAGAGCGGGTTCGAATCCAGCTACCTAATTATATTGTTATAATATTTACTTCAGGTATTTTTTAAAATTCTAATATACATTTCTTTATACTTTCTGCCTAGACGGAATGTGAGGAACGGAACATTGGCACGAGGCATTGCATAGATTGACAGAACGCAACGCGGTGTTTGCCTCCTTACCAGAGGGAGGAAATTATACTTCCCCGAGTCAAATACTCCCAACCACCCAACTTAGTAGAAGCGAACCCACAACAATCGCATTAAAAATCGCACCTTTGTGCCACCTGCGCCAGTACTTATAAGTATATAAAGTTTATTTATTATTATAAGCGAGTCGTAGCCCGCAACTTCATTTGTCTGGACTACCGAACGTAGAAAATTTATTCCATTGACTAAAATTAAATTAAATCAAATCAGTTTCACGCTGTGCATACAGCAGGGTAAGCAGAGGGAACCTAGTGTTAAGATATTCATTGCATGTTGATGGCGGAACTCAACGCCGCGCTTTTGCCTCGACACCAGAGCGAAGAAATGAAAATATAAATAAATATTTAACTTCTCGAGTGGGGATCGAATCCACAAGTCGAAGTGCCCCTGCTCGACGACTGGCCTCCATAGACGTAGAAATATTATTATTAATCTTCTTTAAATGCTTCTCTACACTCACCAAGAAACTTACATCTCAAATTTCAGAGCTCTACGCCACCTAGTTCCGGCTGAGTTTTGTCTTTCAGTAGCGAAAGAGTTTTCTTTCTCATATATACGTAAAATTTTATGAACACACTCATATTCCATACGAACGTAAAGTAAAGTCAATCACAATACAATTTAAATTATATACACAAATTGGCCAATTAAAAGCCAAAATTATGATCATTAAACAGCCGTAGCAGCCGTAGCGTTATCGTAGAGTTATCGTAGCGTTGCGAGATATTGCTCAAATATAATTCCACGTGTTATACTGGAATGTTGATTGATCGGCTTACTTAAGGGTTAAACAGTATTATAATAATAAAAAAATATGTAAATAATATATGTAAGGGTTAAGGTTTGAATGTGACTTCGTGGGGAATGTGGATGTGGAATGTTTTGATGTTAGGTTCTCTCTGTCTACTTTCCTTTTCGCATAGTGAAACGAAAAAAAATATAATGGAACTTGAAAATATTAAAAAATTACCGCAAATGCCAACTCTTATAAGTAATTTATATATGTACGATTGTATATATAGATGTTATTAAGGACAGAATATGGAGGAAATAGATCATAAAAATCAAAAACATATACCTCACTATCCAGTAAGCCTTGTAAACTTTTTCCCAATAGTGATTTGTATGCACGAGCACCGTGTCAGTCCACTACACCAGAAAGCCAAAAAAAAGGTTTCACAGGAGTCACATTTCTACCCCTTAACAAGGGATGTTCAATTCGATACCGAGTTGACCCGAAGCAGTTTTTCTGCCTAAATGTCGTTATTACTGGCATTGATTGATCGTTGTATTTATCATCAACATTGCTCCAACCAATGGCATTATCGCACTGGAATAATGGCTTGTGAAGTCATTTGATATATTATACTGTTATCAGTTTTATTACGTTCGTAATTTTTTTTTAAATTTAATAATTTAACATATTCCTATATAATTTATATGTATGTATATTTGAAGAGTTGGTTGTTTAGTCGAATGCACTTATCTCAGGAACTATAATTACAAATTGAAGAATCAAATATTTTGGTTTGGATAAAACATTTATTGAAGAAGGGGTTTCTATATATTAGCAGCCAGAGTTACTTCTGGCACTTAGAACGTTTCTAATATTCTCTTAATATCCATTTGGTCACGGGAGTGAAGTCGCAGGTAAAACCAGTTTTATATAATTAGGTATATTTCTGTGCCTCCTCATTCCTTTGGAAGGTCTTCCCAAATACAAATTCCTTTTAACAACTTGTGCAAATTGACTCCAATTACATACAATTTTCCAATATGATTAGAATTTTCGCTTGGCCGAATTTTATTTTCTTTAATTAGCTAATTATAAGGTAGATTAATGAATTAGAAAAAGTGCTAATACATTTGATTCTATTAATTACTAAGCAAATTTAAAACAAAAAAATGGAAAAGTTTTTTTTTTTTCGGAAAACTTGGAAGATTAATTTCACATTGAGGATGAAAATCGACGCCGTTCTTACACATCTGACCATCGTATTGGAATAGAAATCTATTAAATATGAGTAATCCTAATTATTATTTAATTATTTTTATTTCTTCTCTCCGATAATAAAAGCGCTGCGTTAATTTTCGCTACTCGGCACACAAACTTTCTTTAATTAGGATAAAAGGCGGTAAACCAAGAAGTTTTCTGTGCCTTCGTGGACTTGAAAAAGGCGTTTGACAAAGTCGTGACAATGTAATTATAGCCCTGTACAATGTGAGCGGACCCTTGCTGCAAGCTGTAAAGTCTCTTTACAGAGATCACTCAGTCTGCGTGTGAGTAGGAACTGGCGCGTTGCCTTGGTTTGACACTCAATCTGGTGTTAAACAAGGATGCGCCATGTCAGCTTGGTTGTTCAATTTGTGTTTGGATAGCTGTCTCCCAGAAGTGAAACAAAGTGACATGGGAGTGAAAATAGGGAACATGAGTAAACTACGAGTAGGTACCTGCTGTACGCAGATAATGCAGCGCTAAAAATAATGGTGAAAATCTAAGCCTAAATGCAAGTAAGACAAGGGTTCTGGCATTTGAAAGAAATGAAGAAAGGACGGAATGTTAGATCAGTGTAAATGGTTAGATATTCGAATAAGTGAATGGAACAACTATAAAAACAAGTGATGACTGCGAAACGTCAGCACAGTGGCACGTTTGGGCATACATAATGCAATGTTGGTACCGATGCTGTTATATGGCATCGAAACGTGGGTATTACAGAATAAGAATGAAAGAAAGATGCCATCTTTTCGTAGGATACGCAGAGTCTGCTAAGCTGATCGAATCTACAATGAAGAGATACACAGAATGGCAGGTATGTAGCAGCAAGGATGTCACGGTAAAGAAGATGAAGAAGAACGTGCTCAGCTGGTTTGGGCACGTCGAAAGAATGAGTGATGAAAGATTGGCAAAAAAGATTTGTGATGGAAAAGTGAACAGTAAGAGTGGTAGTAGGAGAGATCGATTGACCTTCGAATACATAATATCAAAAAGATACTGGAGGAAGGTCGCGTAAAAACATGAGGATCCTCCGGAGGATATGTATGAAGAGGTTGATGACTGTGCACGAGACGAAAGAGGTATGACGCTCCGTTCTCCTTGACTACCTCGCTAAGGATACAGAGTGAAGCTAAGTTAAGTTAAGTCACATCTTTATAGATAGTTTTAAATTTGGATAATATAAAATTATATTATCCCCATGTTATACGAAGGAAGTACTACAATATCAAACTATGCAAGTTTGCTTGTTTATAATATTTTTGAAATATGAAAACTTTACTAAAGCAATTTTAAAATAATAATGCAACTTTTATAGATTTGACTTTTCAGACTACTCCTGCTATTACTAAGTATATAAATAAATTTTACCGGCTTATTGTCCTCGTTTTGCTTATACATACATATATAATAGGTCGGGGCAAAAGTATTTTCGTATTTTGAATGTATTATTAGTAATCAAACCTCTTTGGCTGTACTGAATGTAACTGGCTGGTTTTAATACCATTAAATGTGATATTCTGAAGATGCAATAAATAAAAAAAAAACTAGTTCCCGCCATTTTTCAATTGTTTTTCAAGCAAGCAAAATGAACAAATGTAACGAATAAATTCGGTACAAGTCTTATTACAAAAAAGGTAAAAATGCGACGAACGCCACGAATAAAATTTATGCGGTTTATGAACCTAATGCGACATCAAAAAGAGTAGCACAAATGTGGTTCAAGCGTTTCAAGTCTAGAATTTTTTGTGTGAATGATGAGGTTTGCTCTGTACGCCTTCTGTCACAGATAAAATCTGTGTCATCTTTGGGAAAGTGGACCAAGATCGCCATATTAGTCGCTATGACATTGCTGAAGAACTGGATGTTGATCATAAAACAGTTTTACGTCATTTACGAAAGTCTTGGTACAAGGAAAAACTTAACATTTGGGTACCACATGATCTCACTCAGAGAAACCTAATGCAACGTGTGATTCTTTGTTAAAACGTCCATTTGTGATTCTTTGTTAAAACGTAACAATTCCAATCATTTCTTAAGCAATTGATTACGGGTGATAAAAAATGGATGACTTACGATAATAATGTGTGAAAAAGGTCATAGTCGAAGCATGGACAAGCCCCACAGACCGTGGCAAAGCTCGGCCTGACTCGGAACAATGTGATGCTATGTGAATGGTGGGATTGGAAAGTAATCGTCCACTATGAGCTACAGCCACGCAGCAAATATTGAGAGAGCTTGGCTGTGATGTGTTGATGCATCCTCCGTATAGCCTCCGTATAGTAATAGCAGAACCTTGCTCCATCAGATATCCACCTGTTTCGGTTATTGCAGAACTCTTTAGGAAGCATAAACCTAACCTCAAAAGGATACTGTTAACACTACTTGTCTGATATTTTTAATCAAAAATCTCAAAATGTCTACAGGGATGGGATCATGGCACTACCCATAAGATGGCAACAAGTCATCGATCAAAACGGAGCATAATTATTATAAATATTTTCCTTTGTATGAACAATACGAAAATACTTTTGCCCCGACCTTATAGTATATCTTCACTCTTTACTTTCGTTGAGAAGTTGGTTTCTACTAACATACAAAAAATATTTAAAAAACAATCATTCTGGAATCGAAACCACAGCCTTCTTCAATCTGATAACAAAAATGCGGCGTTGAGTTCCGCCACTCAACACGCAATTTTATTTTGAAAATTGGACTATTTAAGCAATTTTTAACACAGTATTCTTGAACATAGCAGGGTAGGCAAAGAAAACCTGGGAACCTTGTATTAAGACACTCTGTTTCCGTTAAGACGCCTCCGCTCCTCACTTTCCTCCGGTCTGAAGGCATCACATGTTGAGTAGAGGAACTCAAGGCCCTCGCATTGCCTCGTTACCTATGGGGTTCGAACCCAAAGCGTATTGCGTTTTCAGTCGCACACTTGTGCCCCTCCACCACTACTGACTGACCTCAAATATATTTTATTTAATAAATAAAAATAAACAGATACCAACGAACCCATGTCGCACAATATTTATATTTACATATAACATCAACTATTCTACCCAAACTTTTGAGGAACAATTCCACGGTTAAGCCTATAATCTTTATCAATCCCTCGGGCCGCGGTTAGCACGCTATCAATTGTACCACCCTCTATAAATTGTTACGATAAAACACCACTTTCAATCATCCCTTCAACTTTTGGAGCTTATAGTGAAAAGTTTTCTGTTTTAGATGTTTGATATGGATTTTGGGGAATTATCGTATATAATGAATATGAAGTTAATGATTATTATTTGCTACTTGGTTATTGGTTTGATATTATATTGGTAAAATTATTAATATTTTGGTGCTGTGATAAAAAAGGAAGCGCAGTGTTGAGTTCCGCCATTACTTATGTCAACACAGTGCCTAGAATTTATTTAAAACGCGAAGAACAGACGATCTTGACACTCTTGTTTTCTTCTGCTTGTACTGGAAAAATGTGTGTATAATATAAAAGCTAATGTTGATACTGAGTCAGTATTTGGGGGTTCAAGTTTCAAAATGTCTCAAAAATTATATGACGAGGAGAATAAAGTGAATACTACAGTAGTCTCTTCTAACCTTGGTGAGCAAAGCTTAAATAAAAAATAATCATAAACAATACTATTATTATATATTAAAAAAATCAGCTTCACGCATGTGAATGTATTTTGCAGACAGCAGGGTAGCCAGAGGGAACCCATTGTTAAGACACTCCGTTCCCCACTTTCTGATAAATTCCGAAGGCATTGCGTGTTGAGTGGCAAACTCAACGCCGCGCTTTGCCTCGACACCAGAGCGAAGGAATGGAAATATAAATTTAAGTAAATATTTCAAAAAATAAATAATATTAACAAAATACAATTTGTGTGAATGTCAATATTCTTCAATAATACTTCATACTTTTAACTGTAATAACATTTGAATTTGAAATTATAATAGATTCAAACTTACCACTACCAAAGAATTAATCAGTGCTCTTTACTCAACAACAAACAACACAATTTAATTATATTCTACTTTCACACAAAGAAAAAAAAATCACAAAAAATTATAATATCCTCCTAAAAATGTTAATTACAAAGTTAACAAATTATTTCCAGTATTATGAGTAGCGTTATTTTTCAAAGGAAAACAATGACTTTTGTCTCATTTTCCTCCTATTATCCGGATGAGGGCAATGGAACCCGAAATGCTGTCTAAAGGCCGGAAACTAAGTCAATTTCATAGCCCAATATTATTATTTACTTAACAATCTAATTTTATGGGGTATAAAGCTATTAGAATTTGACATTGTATGGACACCAAGAGGAGAGATTGTTTTAAAAATAAGTCCCATCTTCTAATGATTTTAAGAAAGAACAAAATGCAAAATGCAAATTTTTGTTTATCGTATACAAACTCTTCTAAGTACAAAAAAAATAAAAATCAGCTTCACTTCGAAGCGATGTGAGATACACTCACATACTGAAGGGTAGGCAGAGAGAACTAGTGTTAGTGTAGTAGTGTTAGTGTTGAACTCAACACCGGGCTTTTGCCTTGGTGCCAAAACGAAAAAATGAAAATATTAATAAACAATAATTTATTTCGTCGAGTAGGGAGCTACGACAGCCTTAACAAAAAAAAAAAAAAATACAAAAAATATATAATAATTTTATTTTAAATTTTCCTTCCTTTAATTTGACTGTAAAATATCCATAATATAAATAATATTATATATATCTGGATACGTAACATCCCACTGCTGTGCGGCGTTCGTAGGGATTTCCTTCCACGCGCTACGCAACTATGGAATGCGCCTGCCTGCGGTAGTGTTTCCAGGTCAACATGATATTGGTACCTTCAAAAAAAGAGTCTATTTCAACCTAGAATCCATGCAACTCATCACTTATCATTAGTACACTCCTTTGTTTTGTCAATTCCATAAATAATAATAACACATTTTTTTTATAAAATATTTTAAAAAATGAACAAATTCGGCGGAAAGTGGGGAATGGAGTGTCTTAACACTAGGTTCCCTCTGCCTACCCTGCTGCATCACAGCGTGAAGCTGATTTATGCACAGCGTGAAGCTGATTTATTTTAATTTAATTGCGTGTTGAAACAACTTTAGTGGGAGCTGAACTGGTGTCTCTTGATAAACATCCAAACCCTTTAATCACTAAGCCTTACGGCGAAACATTTATATATCTAATTTATTATTATTTTCTAAAAAAATAATATTTTTTTCCGTAAGTGCAGAGTAAATAACACTTTAAAAATGTTAACAATATGTACAAAATTTTTCATTATTCAAGAGCACACCATCGAAATACCTCACTTGGGCTCTCAGTGATAAATGATTGTAGGTACATACAGCTGTGTGTAACTATTTCCACAGAATTCCCTATTTCTGAATACGAGTATCACTGTCTATCCTAAACATATCAATTAATCACAAACAAAAACATCTGTTTACGCTTCTGATGCATAAGATCTACATAAAGATATAAAATAATTATGTGTTCTGCGGTGACGTGGCATAGTGCGGCCTTGAGTTGTATCACTTAACGCTCAATACCTCCTTAATTGAACTAAAAATCAAGACGCTTGTGAAAAATTGTCGAGGCATTGCCTGTGAATGACGTAACTCAACGCCGCGCTTCACCTCGTTACCAGCACGAGGAAATTAAAATATTTAATTTCCTTGAGTGGGAATCGTAATCGTACCCACAACCTGTCGTGCTTACAGTCGCACACTTGTGCCCCTGCGCCAAAACAGGCTTCTTCTCTAAATATTACGACTAAAATAAATAAGAAAACCCAATTATAACATTATTACTCAATTTCTACAAAAACGACCTAAAATCTATACATAGTATATACATTCTTAAAACAATGTCGCAGAAACCCTCCCTTATAGAACAATAGTTGCAAAGACTCCGCCGAAATGAAACTGTAACTAACCTAGTTAGTGAGCTGACAGCGCCAGCCTGAGAAAAGGAAATAAGCTGTTTATTTAATTTAACCTCAAGCTCTCGCAAAATTGTAACAAAACTCGACACCGAACACCGTAAATGCCAACATAATTTGCGATTTATTTGAAACGATAGACGATTTCTTTCTTAGAAAATACGATACACAAAAATTCTTAGACTTACATATGTCAGCTTGTATGATATTTCTTTCGGAAATCAAATGGGAACGGAGTGTCTTAACACTAGCTTTCTGCCTACCTTGATTTATACGGGATACAGCATGAAACTGATTAAATTAAAATTAAAGGCGCCGTGCCATAGGACGGCAGCGTCTGACTGTGAACGTCAGGGAAGTGTGTTCGATACATACTCAGAAGAATAAAAATAATCTATATATATAAAAGGACATGTACCTGACTGACTGAGGTAAGACGCGCG
>DWLH01001202.1:0-13889 GCA_018249795.1 Heliconius telesiphe telesiphe
GTCGAGTCTGCCCATGCGTGTTGCCATTGCTGGCGACGTGACTCTACCACACGTACTTTAGTCGCCTCTTACGACACCACCAGTACCAGGATGATCCTATTCTAGGCCGGGATCACACGGCAAAATCCTTTCATTTCGTATAAAATTTCATTTTCATTTTATATTTATACTTACTTAATTTCTTCCAGCGTCTACATTGTTATTTTATATATTTTTAACTTAACTTTCCTTGAAAAATACAAATGTGCATCCTTCTGGGTGGAAAAACGGATATATTGGACTCGTTGAATTTTTCTAACTTAAATATTTTTTACAGTCATATTTCTATTAGAATAATAAATAAATATAATTAATAAATCCATTTAGGATTGATAAATCATAATATGTAAAAAAAAATCTAAATTACAAAATACTCCTGCCTACCTTGCTACGTACAAGATACAATGTTAAGCTAAAGCTCTTTGCTCTCTTTTTTTATCTATTCTTTGAAATTTAGATTTGTGAAGGTTTAGTCTTATAACTCATAATGAAACTGATATTATGTAAAGATATAAATTTTGGAGCCACAAGTTCCGTAGTTCGACTATAAAATAAAAAGTTATCCTTCAATCTAAGATCATCTCCGTGTATACTACCTACGTTATAAATTCTCTAGAATATAAAATATAAAATTCAGATTTCGAAGTTGTAGGTACTGTATTATCTCGTCAATATATCGAAATTTACATTACATTACATATGGTACGTAAGGAGATTTTTAAAATTTCAGATTTTTATAAACTGCTATCAAATACTAACTAAATATTAATTAAAAGTGAAATAAATAGTAATTAAATAAACGCTAACGGTTTCGTCTTTAAGGACAATACGTTTTTCGGTTATTTCGTCATTACTTAGTAGTCGCCACTCGCAATTTTGTTTACGTAGACTTACAAATGTAAAATAGAAAACCCGTTTAACTTTATCCTTATCGATCAGTTTTCATTGCTCCCTTACATTCCCTTGCTTTCTAAGCCCAATAGTTTTGTCAACGCGCTGTCTGTCAGTCATTCAGTAACGGAATAATATACAATATATCTCACTACCTTCCTAAATATACATCTTATAATCTTTAAAATATTTTGTTACAACACAATTATAACAGGGTATAACAAGAAAAAAACTTCCAAGCTTATATTTGGTAAAACGGGATTCCTAATTTCAAAGAATGAACATCTCAACGGTAACGGAGCCTACAAATTAAAATTTGACATTTTTTTTTCTTTTTCTATTTACTTTTCTATTAAACTTTGTTTTCCGTTAGGGGATGAGCCGGTCTTGAGATTTATCTGCGCGATACAGTTCTCTGTGTGCGTAAATTCAATTTGATTTTTACCTGAGGGTGTCTCTAACCCTCGCAGTTTCTCTAAACCTTTTGAGGTTTTCTACGAATTATGGCGCTTGTACCTAAAATTCTATCTATCTAATTACGGAATGCTTTCAAGCGTTATTTTAGTCGCTCCTTTTACTGTGGTATGTTACTTGTACACGCGACTAAAGAAGATATGAAATGTGTTAATTCATTTTCCGTTTACATTTTCTGGTTGTTGTTTTTACTATTGATATTGTATGTTTTAGCTTTACATTGTATCCTACATATGGCAAGTTAGCCAAAAAGAATTTGGGAATGTAGTGTTAAGACACTCCATTTTCCATTAAGAAACTATTCCCCACTATCCTCCGAGTTCTTGATGCATTGCGTGTTGAGTTGAGTTGAGTGCCAAAATTCAACACCGCGCTTTGCTTTGTTACCGGGGCGTTTAGAAAAATTAAAATCACGATCGATACCACTCAATCATTGGGGTATCGCTAGGGTATCAATCAATACCAATCGTCTCGTATATAACCATTCCGTTATATTATGTTATTTTATAAATTTTTAATACAACAACACAAATTTCAAATACATCCCACGCTCTATCATTTATATATATTTTTTCAAATATAAAATTATAAAATCATTAAACGTATAAAATTTAAAGTTTTATGTGAATATCAAATATCTTTTGAGATATTAGAGTACTTCTTAGAGTAACACATACCTAATATATCATTATACTATTCCCAGAGTTTGAGATTAATTTATATTACCTTTAACTTCCAGTTAAGTAAGCATTTCAGCAGTTGATTATAATTAAACAAAATCTCAATATTATTTACTTAACTGTAATGTTCTACTCATAATTTAGACCGCCCTGTGTGGAACACGACAGAGATTTTAATTAAAGTATGAAAGTATGTGTTTTAAGCCTTTCACAGACATTTGTTTGTATAGAGTGTTTTTATTGTTGTGTTTAATGTGAGATATTGAGAATCATATATTTTACAAAATAATAAATTAAATTAAATTAGCTTCACGCTGTATCCCCCACACAGCAGGGTAGGGTAGGCAGAGGGAACCTAGTGTTAAGACACTCCGTTACCCACTTTCTGCCGAATTTTGGAGGCATTGTTTGTGTTGAGACGTGTTGAGTGGTAGAACTCAACGTCGCGCTTTGCCTCGACACCAGAGCGAAGAAAATGGAAACATAAATTTAAGTAAATATTTCAATCTCCTCGAGTGGGGATCGAACCTACAACCAGTCGATTTTACAGTCACACCCTGTGCCACTGCGCCACGACTGGCCTCTATATATTTTACAAAATATATATGATTATATGTTTCTCTATGTTTCAAAGGAGAAAATTTTCAAAGGAGAGATAAAAAAGATAGCAAAGAGCTTTAGCTAAAATAAAAATTAAAAAAAACTATCAAAAATTAATTGCAAATTCATAAAATTATTAGTTTCATATTAGTACAATTTACCTTTTGAATAAAAACTTGTTTTCAAAATATATTTTTTAATGCTTGTTTTATTACAGCAAAAAAGTGATTCTTGTTCTTGTAAGAGTAAAGTGATGATTTGTTCAATCTATTCCTAGAGCAGTCACGTTAAATATTTACGGCTCAAGAGAACACGTCTTGCCGGAAGAGGTCATTATAACTTTATGAATCCACAAAGATATCTCATAAAGGAAACCTAACTTTCAACAGTTTTTACAACTTAATCATTCAAAAAACGTATTATTATTGCTTGTAAGTTTATATGAGATTTTTTATCAAACTTAGTTGATATTGAGATTTAAGTTCCACCTTCAGTTTTTTTAGCTTCACGTTGTATCCCGCATATAGCAGGATAGACAGAAGAAATCTAGGAAAAAGGGAACCTAGTATTGAGATCCTTCATTCCCCACAACATGTTCCTTCAGTTTCATGCGTTGATTTATAAATTGAGTAATTTTTTACAAATACCAGACGATTAAGTTTTCTCAGTAAGTATTATATCAAGTTTATAAAAATCTTATTTAATTCTCCTCGACCACCATCAACCGAGGCTACAGGTGTATATACTAGTGGGTACGTATGAGTGCTACTGAAATAAAAGAGTTGTACCTCTCAGCACGCAATGGTTCGAAAATTTGACAGATAGTAGACAACGGAGTGTTTTAACACTTATATCAAATTGTATAATATTAAACACAAAATGCTCGTTCGTACACAAAGTTTACAACACAGTAAAAGTTAACACGGTGTTTATTGAAATTTGCACAGAATATTACAATAAACGACCGTATGGGACAGTGGGCGCAGTACTCGTTACTTAACTCAGTTATTGGGGAAACACACAGAATAAAGAAAGAAAACTTGCCTTTATTTTTTTGTTGTTGAAATTACTATTAACAATCGAAACATTTGTCTTTATTTTTCTATATACTAAAATGGGTTATATATTTTACGTTTTGTTTATTTATCTTTAAAATTGGTTGTCACTTACAATTCCATTTGCATGGAATTATGACATTCCTCAAATTGTTACTATTTCAATATTCTATGTTTTCGACAGTTAAAAGTAGAATCGTTTTATTAATTATTATTTATTAATATATTCATAGTTGAAACTTGGGAACAGAATTACTTGTACGTGACTCCGTGGCACCAGGATATTTGTCAAAGTGATGACTGCGATTCGGGGCAAATTTGGTAAAAGTTTTTTTTTCTTTTCTGTTGTTACGACAGTTTCATATGAGATTTTCATTATTTTTACCGAAAAATGATAAAAATAAAAATATTTAAAAAAATATTTTATATTTTATAAAATTATAAATTTGTGTTATATACCTATGTATATAACACAAAAATGGTTTTGCATCTTCATACTATGCATTTTAATTATTATTATGATGTAAAATTACAAGCTCAGCTTATTTATTAATATTAAAATTTTAACTAAAAAAGTATTGAATACGTTCTATTATAGTTTCTAAAAATTAATATATATATACATCAAACCATAATGTGTAATATATGAGGCCAGTCACACGGCGGCACAAAGTGTGACTGTAAAACCGACAGGTTGTAGGTTCGATCTCCAGTCGAAGAGATGAAATATTTATTTAAATTTATATTTCCATTTCTTCGCTTTAAGTTCTGCTACTCAACATGTTGCCTCCAGAATTCGGCAGAAAGTGGGGAAAGGAGTGCCATAACACTAGGTTATAACGTGAAGCTGATTCAAAGATGATAAAAAAAAATATATTTTTTTTATCATAATGTATAATTTAAATGGAGAAATTAGGACATGTATTATTAAAATGTTTAACAGGTTTCTCTTGAAAGACTTAGACAAAACAAACATGTTTTAATGTAATTATTCCAGACAATATAGTTACTGTGTTCGTTTGTACATGTTTTTTTTCTCTAAGTCTTGCAAATTAAGATAATTTACTTTACACCCATTAAAAAGCAATATTGTTATATAAGGCAGTCGCGGCGCAGAGGCACAAGTGTGTAACTATAAACGCGTCAGGACTCGAGTAGGTAAATTAAATATTTAATATTTTCATTTCTTCGCTCCAGTGTTGAGGCAGCGTTGAGTCCATCACTCAACGGTTGTCTTAATACTAGGCTCCCTCTGCTTACCTTGCTACATGCGGGATAAAACGTGAAGCTGAAAGAAAACAATACTACCACAACCGAAAACAAACAAAATTTAAATCAATAAAACATAACAATTGAATACTTTAAACTCAGCCGCAAATCCACCACACTTATTATTCACAACGAGTGCGATTCAGCAAAAAAACATTCAAATATACTTTATGGGATCCATCTTTGTATTCTCTGAGCGCCTAACGATGAGTCTCCCAGAGTTTATATTAATCACTTAGTTGGACAAGTTAACGTTCAGCTGAGATATCGTTAATTTAACACTTAAAATGTTTTTAATCGACTGGATAATTGCGAGGGAGAGAGAGAGACTGCAATGGTCCACGTTCGAGCTGAGGAGAGATCGATGAGGATGCTGGAGCATTCGAGCAGACTCTACATTTGAATAAGAAAAACTGTTGAGATTTCGTTTTCGAAATCTCAAAGCTGTTGAGCAAGAAAGAAAAGCAGCAGCAGTTTATAAAGGCAGCCATTGTATTTTTTCCCCTGTAACTCGTATACATTAATATATATTTTTTTAATTTCCATGCCGACTTATTTTAGGGGTTGCCAGATAAAATAACAAATGTATAAAAAATGTTACATTAAAGAAAATTCTGATTTAAATAGCTTTCTTAATGGAGTTTTTGTAGGGGATGTGATGTTGTGGGGTTATTTGTCACTCTCTCTCACTTGTCTGCTACTCACTATTTTGGTAGAGTTCATAAAGCAATTAAATATTCTTTTTTTTTTAATGTTTGTTTTTGTTGATTAAAAAGTAGATTTAAAATTTTTAAACATTTTTAAAGTGTTATTCCACACTTAGGAAAGAAAAAAATCAGGTTTCCAGGAGGCGCGGGTTCGAGTCCCGCTACGTTAAAATTTTTATACGTTTTCTAAATAAATATTTTTCTTTCCTAAGTGTTGAATAACACTTTAAAAATGTTTAAAAATATTTAAAAAATAGTATTCTCTCTTGCCAAACGATAATTCTAAGTAATTATCTTTGGGTAGCGGAAATTTGTAAAAATCTCCCTACAGAGATGCTAACAACATAAATATTTTGTAACAAGCGTATAAAGATTTCGACGTAGCTCGATAAGAACGTATGGCTTAGCGGTCAGAGCGCCTGGTCGGTTTCCAGGAGGCGCGGGTTCGAGTCCCGCTACGTTCAAATTTTTATACGTTTTCTAAATAAGTAGATTTAAAATTACTTAATTTTGAGGGACATTTTGTTATTAATTAATTTATTTGTCTTACTCCAAGCACATTAGGCAGGCAGAGGTAATTTGTGAAACTTGTATTAAAACAGTGCAATTCTATCAAGACACTTCCACTTTCCGCTAAACTGGAGGCATTGCGTATAGAGTGGCGGAACTGAACGCCGCATTTTGCCTAGTTACGAGAGCGACAAATTAAAAATATTGAATATTATTTTTTTTCTAGTGGAGAACGAACCTATAAACTGTCTCGTTAATATAAAAACCTTCGAAAAGCTTAGAACAACTTACATTTTGATGTTTTTTAGATTACATTTAGAAAAGTTTTAGGGACGCTAATCTTATGTGGAGTGCTAGTGTCCCCTCCCTCGACCCTCGCGATGAGATGTGGACGGATATGACTCGATTACAATATGAGGAGTCGACTTAATTAATTGATTACACTTTTACGTGCGTACATTGTTTGATTTATAACAAAATTATCTTCTCCCCTATGCTTTATTTATATCTAATACATTTAATGATTACAAAGCAAATTTTAATGGAAGTTAGTAAATAAATAAATTTGGTTTATGCATTTGATTTCTCTGTAATTAAATCTACTTCGTATTGGTTTTGAGAAAACAAAAAGATAAATAATTAATTTGTCTTAAAAAAAATACAAGAGACTCCGAATCCAAACCGTACGCGTTTTTTTCCAATACAAAAGAATTTAAAGCTTACTTAGGAAGATAAAAAAATGTAATTCAGATATAGAAGGGTAAGATTGCTATATTTGCTTGTTTACATTGACGTGTTTGAAAGATTCGTTACACTTTATACTTAAAAAATATCCTGCTTTGGGGCAAGATAGGACAATGGATGCAGAATCGAAATGTGGTACCTACTGTGGTCAAGAATCAGTTATATTTCCACAAATGTAACGAAGAAAGGCCAGGGGGAATAAACATTGTATGTTTTGTAAAAGTTATCAAGATGATTTTTAATATATATTATGGAAAACTTAAAATAATATCTATATATGACTACGTATATTAAATTGTAGGTGGGTTAAGTAATAAGGTTATGTGCTGCAAATAATAAAATCAAAACAATTACACAATTTTTTTGTCAGATACCCCCACAACCTCCTTTTTATGAACTTATATTCCCAAATATTATCAAAAAACTAGAAGCAGCCACAGCTGACGTGTATTTGAGTAAGCCTATCTAAGCATCAGTAATAGGTCCTTTTAGCTTCAATAAAGCGTGAACTTGTTCTCTTAGCAAGGGTATAGTGTGAGGGGAGAGGGCGACATCACAAAGGCAAGAAATCGAACTTGGAACTTTTTCCATTATTATTTAAGTGCTTGTATATTTTTTTACTGTTTTAATATAAAATTATTTGAATTTGGCTTGGTATTATATTTAGTTTCTTTTTGTCTGATGCTAATTAAACATTTCCATCTTATAGAAAGGCAAAAATAATTTTCTGTAAAATACTTTGTTTAATACCTGACCGAAATATTTTTCAATTTTAGTAATGCTTAGTCATTACACAAGTATAAGTGACTAAAAGAGAATTTAGTCACTTATAGTTTAGTTTTATTAAAAAAAAGTATGTTATATTTGTTAAAGTAGGTATATCCCTCCGACTTCCATGTCGTGTGCGGGTATGGAGCGTGAAGCTAAAAAAAGCTGTATGTATTGATAAAAATTAGATGTACTATGTTCATTTTGCAGGAAAAAATAGTAGTATACCAAAGTCAAGTCAAGCATACAAGTCTTCAATTGAAAGAACTATTTTTAGTTGGTTAAAAAGGTATTTGCATTCTACAGTTGGTGATATTGGATGCATGAAAACTCAGAATAAAGTACTCTTTTTGGAAATGCTACCAATTGTGAATCTGTTGAGACATGTCAACAAAAAAATCAAGGAGAATCATCCATCCATCCATCAGCCTTTTGAAGTCTACTGCTGGACATAGGCCTCCCCTAATGCTCGCCACTTCGTCCGGTCCTGCGCCCTTTGAATCCAGCGGATTCCGGCTAGAATAAAAACATTAAATTCACTATTGAAAATCTCAAAGGTAAAAAGTCTAAAAGCATTTATGAAACTTCTGTAATTATTTGTTCTTATATAAACTTTCCCCTGAAGTCTAGACGCATTGCGTGTTGAGTGCCGGAACTCAGAGTCGCCTTTTGTCTCGATACCAAAACGAAGAAATGAAAATATTAAATATTTCAGTTTCTCGAATAGGCATCGATCCTACAACTTGTCGCGTTTAGTCACATGCTTGGGCCCCTGCGCTACGACTGCCTCTATATATTATACTTTTATTTAAAGGTAGTTTTACATTACTTTAGCTACAAATCCATTTAAAATTAAAAAGGCAATTCTATTTTATATGCACTGATACCACTTCCACCCTCCACCTCTAAGTGCAAACTCACGGGTTGCAATGAAAGTAAAACGGTAAAGCGCCATAAGAGTGTATTGCCATCACTGTATATTGAAATTCCTTTTCAGAACACGTGCGTACTGCATTGTGGTGATAATACCTATATTTACAGATTTTATTAACTTTTTCTTTTAGCTTCACGCTATATTCCGCATATTGCAATGTAAGTAGAAGGAACCTGTTGTTAAGATACTATGTTCCCCACTATCCGCCGAATTTTTCGTAAGTATTGCGTGTTGATTGACGGAACTCAACGCCGAATTTTTACCTTCGTGTTAGAGCAAAGAAATAAGACACTCGATCGAATCCACATCTGTCGCGTTACCGTCACACCTTTGCTCCTGCGCCACGATTGGGCACAAGCACAATTGGTTAGTAAATAAATAAATGTGTAATAGTTAAAGCTCGAGCGAGTCGCTAGTCTGTTTTAGTATTATAAAGCTGAAATGTTTGTTTTTTTGAACGCCCCAATCTCAGGAACAACCGGTTCAGATTGGAAACCTTTTTGCGTTAAATAGTCCATAAATCGAGAAAGATACGGAATCTAGAACAGTAATCGTTTCGATATGACCCACTGTCCTTGCGGGCAGCTACTTCGGGCACTCAGAATGTCTTTTACAATTTGGACGGAAAAGAAGGAAGGTAAGTTGACACTAGGTAGGCTTCCTCTGCCTACTCTGAATATCAAGGATAAGTCGTAAAGTGAAATGTGATGGTTTGTTTATTATTTGTTCAATTCTAAGATGCAGTTGTAGGTTCGTTGATTTATACCACTGTACCTAGTAGTGTATTTAAATCATATTCGAAGGATTGTTTAATATTTAAAATGATTTTTTCTACATTTATTATAGATAAAGTAAAGTGTGGGATCTCAATATTTATGAATCAACGACTTCATTATATTATAATTTATTGTAATTAATAAAGACATTGATTGATTCATAGATATTTAGAAGTGATTGTATTGATTATTTTTCTCAAAGCAAGGTCATGTTATTAGGAAAGAAACAATTTTACTTTTCAAATTAACTTTATTATAATTTTCGCTCATTTTGTGTAACAATGACTTATTTGCATTCTCTAAATAACCGACATGTATAATTAAAAAAAAAAAAAATCAGTCAAGATCATCTTCTAATTCAATTAACATATTTTTTTGAACACTTCTGATAAACAAACTTTATGTCTTTACAACCAACTGTACATGTTTATTTCCATATATTAAATATGAACTACTTATAATATATAAAAGTTATAACAACATTATAATGAATACAATCAAAACAACATTCAGTCTGAATCGTCGCTAATTACCAGTTTCTTGTGTTTCTTAACAGGCGCCATTTCTTCCTCGCTATCTGCAGAATTCATATTTCTCTTTTTAATTAAAACGTCAAAATACTTTATTTCTATTTAAAAGAACTGATTAAAAACTTACTGTAACTGCTTGTTTGTTAGTTTGTGAAAGGATGTGCCTAATAAGTTTTTTCTTTATAAAAATAATTATTATAATAAGTACGCACATAGGGTAGGCAGAGTAGGCAGAGTTAGCCTGGGAACCTAATTTTCAGACACTACGTCCTTATTGAGATACGTCTGAGCCCTACTTTTCGCCACATTCTGGAGGCATTGCGTATTGAGGGCGGAATTCAACACCACCACGCTTTGTCTTGACACCAGAGCGAAAATTTTTAAATATTAAATATTTCATTTCTAAGAGCGAAAATCGAAACCACAATCTGTCGCCTTTACAGTCGCACGCTTGTGCCACGACAAGTTTATATTTATTTTACATTTTTTTATTACAGCCAAAATTAGCCAATTCATAAAACTTTTTGTATAAAATGAAAACTTAATATCAATATATAGAATAAATTAAAATACATAAATATATTGAAAACATCTCACCGCTATTTAAAGATCGTTTAGCTAAATCACTCATAATGTCTTCAGTGTCTGCAAGTTCCGTGTGTTGTAACGTTTTCTTTGCGAATGATAAAATATCATCATCATCATCGTCATCAGTATTATTATTAATTTTATTAACTTTTTGTACTTTCCGAATATTGTCATCATCAGAATCGATAATACGACTACATTTTCGATTATTCGATTGTTTAGTACTACTCGGAATATCGTTCAGTAATTTATCGAATAAATCATTCTTATTAGTATTTGATTTTTCTTTTGGTTTTGTTGCATCGTCATCAGAATCTATATGTTTATTTTTACGATTTATCATTTTAGGTTTACTTCTAGCAACATCATTTGTAATTTTACGTAAATTATTAAATAAATCACCATCGTCCTCACTCGAATCATTATTTGATTTTTATTAATTGTCATTATCTTCATCATCTGAACCGATATGACGATTTCGACTGCGATTAATCGATTTATTTGAACCACTTTTATTAGGAATATTTTGTATTTTTCTTAAATTTTCAAATCAATCATCATCATCGCTACATCATCATTATTTTCAGTTTCATTTGCATCATTATTTGTTCGCGTGTAGTTATCATTATCTATTATAAGCTCTTTGTTTATAGTTTTTATAATGATTTCTCTTCTTTTCGTACTTAAATATATTAACAATCATAACAAAGTGTAACTAAATACGACGGTTGTTGGTTCGATTCTCTCTAGGTGGAATAAATTATTTTTTTTTCTTCGCTCTAATTACAACAAAAAGGGCGGCGTTGATTTCCGTCACTCAACATACAATGTCTCAAAACTTTGAGGGTGTGTGGGAAACGAAGTTTCTTAACACTAGGTTGCCTGTCCGAGTATATGCAGAATACAGTATAAAATTAAAAAGGTCACCTGTTCATCAACAGGTGGTACAACTCCGATACTTTTTAATATTTTGATAAACAACTTATTCCCAATGGCTTCTTTAGATTCACGGGATATCGGTAATATAGGTGTTTCTTCGGAATTAGGATCGAAGCCTTCAGCCTCTTGGTCTAGGGCTACTTCTTCTAGATTTTCTGCTAACCACTTTAATGCTTCTGTTAGATCTGTATGGGTGGAAAAAATATATCAAAATTTAGTATTTTAATGTTTTATTTTGTCTTTAAGGGTTCGGTACCTAAAAAGTTAAAAAAAATCGCAATCCTTATAAGACCACTTTGTAGTCCGTCTGTCGAAACAATTCAGGGTGGAAGTGTTACCACCGCATTATATGAAACCACAGTTTTAACTACTCTATAAAAGCCTAATACAATTAAAGAAAATCTCAAAAATTAATAAGTTTAAAAAATATATATATCGTTGTAAAATAAAACGCCATTTCTAAGGAGGACGCACGCACACATAAACCTATCAAAGGAACACCGCATACGCGTCATTCCAAAATTGAGTAGGTATTGTTTAACCTTTAGTAGTATTTTTGTAGTAGTATGTGTTTACGTTATTGGTATCTATGCGTAACTGCGTCACACGAAATGCAGGCATGGATAAACATCGTGAAATGAAAAAAAAAACCCTACGTCCAAACTGTTGAGGCATCTTGATTAATTTCTTAAGGTATGGGTTTCATATATTTTACCCTATATGCTGTTTCCGTAAATGGTTCGCTGACACTTCCACCCTGTATATTTTTGTAGTTAGCAAGTTTATGTAGTTTTTAATAAAAATTGTGGTCAACCAACTTTCAACGTAATTTGTGGATTGTGTTTTTTATTGTTCCAATGTAAACAGTTTTAGATTATTTTAATTTTTTATTAAATTAATTTGTAAAATTAATAAATATTTTCTTATTATTTTTGTCTAAACACAGTTGATTGTGAAATAGATATTTATTTAAACAAAAATTATAATATTTTGAGAAAGAAATATATGTACATAAAAAATACCTCAAAACAAAGGAAAACTTAGAAATCAATGAATAATACAAAAGTTCATATTAACAAAGTAAATGTAAAACAAATAAAAGGGAAACAGAATACATACACATGAGCTCATGTTGCAAACATCTAACAATTGTTACAACAACTTTAGTTAGAAAACTTTTAGCTTTTAAAGTTTTTGAACTTTCATCCAATACTTTATAAAACTTGCGAAACACCTGACTTTGTCGGTATTAAGATAGAAAATCTTTTAATTATATCATTGAGAAAAACAGTGTTGGAAATAATATATTTGTTTTTTTCTTAGGTTTTATATAAAGTTTGGGAGCCCTAACGTCCTCGTTGTCTGAGGTAGAATTTTCTGAATCCGATGAACTTTCTAGAATATAAAAATATAATAACATTGTCGTTATAGTAAATTGGTTTACTTCTATAAAGTATGAAAATATATATATAATATACAATATATCCATACCTATATTATAAATTCGAAAGTAACTCTGTGTGTCTGTCTTTTACGCAATCAGGGCCAAACCGCTAATTCAATTGTGATAAAATACTCATATAGAGATACTTGAGGGTCTTCGGATGAACATAGGTTACTTTTTTTTCTCATATTTGTAATATTCTCGATATATATCAAAATATTAAAATACGTTTCAATTTGACATGTAATTTATTCTGCCATATTAATAACAACCGTTGCTAGGCAACAAGGTATTATGTCGTTTTAAGAAAATGTTGCCCAAAATGAGCTTCCTGAACGCTTACATGGCTTGCGTGTGTGACTCAACTTTATGAGACATATAAAAACTATGTTTTACAAAAATATTGTCTTTTAAAAAATCTATTAAAAAGTCCACGATGATGTATCTCTGAAGGTTGAGCCACAGTAACCCTTTTAATATATTTAATTATTTTTATTGGATGTTAATGTATTTTCTATAATTTCGTATTCAATCCTTATCAAAATAAATATAATAATCATCTTTAGCATTTCTAGATTAAAATTATATTTTACTGTACATCATTCAAATAAATACTGAAGGAGATATTACTGATTCAAAATGAGTTAGCCTACGAACCGCACGTTATGACCGTTTAAATTTTTTTGTATATTTTCTATCTACTGTTAATTTTTATGTGGTTATTTTTTGTTTAGTATTAATTTATATTTTTCTTTGGTTCTTCGCTGATTCGAGTCTTGGTGTGGTGTAAGTTTTGGCCCTGCGCGGCATTGGTGTAATATTATTTAAGTATTAAGGAAAGAATGGTCGGTTATTTCAATTAGGTTATCTATACCGTTGTTATACACTTTATAAATCGTAGTTTTAGTTTTTTGGGATTTTATTTGATATTGCTCACAAAA